>VZTU01013301.1:10429-160430 GCA_013400835.1 Zapornia atra
CTTCCCCAGCCTGGTTGCCCTTCTCTGGACTTGCTTGAGGATCTCAATCTCCTTCTTATGGTGAGGAGCCCAGAAGTGGACCCAGCACTGGAGGTGTGGCCTCACCAATGCCGAGTACAGGGGCACTATTACTTCCCTAGACCTCCTGGCCACACTGTTTTTGACACAAGCCAGGATGCCATTGGCCTTCTTGGCCGCCTGGGCACACTGCTGGCTCATATTCAGCCTGTAGTCACCCAACACCCCCAGGTCCTTCTCTTCCTGACAGCTCTCCAACCACTCTCCCCCAAGCCTGTAGCACGCTGCATGGGGTTTTTATGTCCCATGTCCTCATCTTGTCAGCTACCCTTCGTGGCCCAGGAGGCTCAGCATTGGCTTTCCCTGGGACCATTTGGGACTGGAAAAGCTCCTCTGCGTATGGGAAATGTGGGTCTGACTTGAAGCTTAAGTGTGAATGGATAGCATGTCTGCTCTGCTTCCTTGAGAAGTGATGAGTCCAAGCTGTAAGCTCAGACCTCAGTGTTCTGAAATTCAAATTCTGATTCATGCCTCTCTTTTCACTGAAGGATCTTCTTCTCCTGGTTAAAGGCACCTTCTTTTATTGTCTTCATTTCTCTCTTTACTGTGCAATTTAGCATCTCATAATGTAGCTGTGAGTACAAACCTGAGATGCACCAGGGGACAGGAACATTCATTCTGTTACAGGATTCTGTATGACACAAAGGAAAGCTCAGACTAAAACTGTCTCTGAAAACTTAGATTTCTTTATACTTTGCCTTGATGGAAACCAGATCAGCACTATTGCAGTCAGTGGCGCTAGGAAGGTAAATTGGAGAAGTCTGATCAGCAATTTCAAGAATGTCTGTTGTCTTTATATGTGATCTGAATTCTGTGTGTGTGATAGCTTTAAACACACTCAGTAGGTGGGTCAAAATAGCATGTCGTTAGGAAATACACCCCCACCTTTGCCAAACAAAGCTCACTTTGTCTTGCAGTGAGTTTTTCAGGCTCTAAACTAGCCGTGGGTCACAATCAATTCGTAAAAATACCAACATGAAATGAAGCCAATCTTGTCATTATGAATTCGGGTGTTACAGCAGTGCTGGTTTTTAAAGTGCTGGTAACAGTGGATCGTAGATTTCTCACTCCTGGAAGTCTAAGTCAATTTATCTTTCTATCACCGATAAACCAGAAAGGGCAGAAATCAAAGTGTAAGCAATGTTTTTATTACCACTTTTAAATAAAACATTGTGCCAATATTCTTTCCCTAGCATTACATCTTTATTTTCTCATATTATTGACAGTTACTATTTATCCTCATTTCTCCTTTCTTTTGCAAAGCTATCTCATAGTTTGAGTTACTTCTTCCAGAGAATACGGTACCTAATTCTTGTTTTCCCCTGGTGAATCCCTGTTTAATTGTATGCTTTAAGCTACCCATGCAACATGGTATTGTTCATTTCCAAATAGGCTTTCTTTTATGAATTTCAAGAGGGAACACTTCTCTCTAGAGCCAATACCAAATCCTGGCTCAACATTTCCTTAAACAATAGCAAGACATTCAAAAACAATTATGATTCTCAGCACTGTGGGCGGCTACTACTGTGTGAGCAGGAGAGAATGAGACCTTTAGTTGTGATGTGGCTGCCAATTTATCTCAACAATTAGGACTCTCTGCATAATAACTTTCTTCAGCCGCTGTAGCTTCAACATTGCCACAAATTGTTGATTTGTAAGCATTTTGGGTCAGCTGCTGGATTCTGGGCTGCATTTTTGCTGTTTCAAATGTGTCCTGTGCTTGGTTTTGAACTGACTTGTCCTGCTCGTAGAAAATTAAATCATATGCATATTAGGAGGTTGATGGCAGGAGGCACTGCAGCCTGGCATTGACAGACAAGGCACAGCTGTAGTGCATGCTGACATGAGATATGAAAATGAACTGAAGGGAGGAAAGAGGAGAAAAAGCAGAGATGCAAGTTGTGTCTCAAACCAAATTTCCAAGCCAAACTCTGAGAGGTGTTGAAGATGTGCCTGAAAGAGGCACACAAACACAGTTCAAGAAAAACACACATATCTACAGATGTAAAATAGGCAGTCTGTCAGGAAAATGAGTATGTTCTTGAAGCCAGCCATCAATATTGCTGTGTAATGATGCAAAAGATAAGTATGTCACCTCTAAAGAGCCTGTAAGGCAGTCTCACACTGCAAGGAAAACAGAGGCATCAAGGTGCGCTCTGGATCCTGTCGAAACCAGTGTCCAAATCAAGTGATTTTCAAGTGTTGTCTCTCAAAGAGATCTGATGAAAGTGCTTGAAATGTCATGTCTTCAGTGGCCTCTGTTCTCTAGTACCATCTATTCCCAAGGAGAAATGCCTGGTGGTAAGATCAAGAGGCAGCAGATAGAGAACCAGCACTGCTCTGACAAAACCAGGGACCTTTTCCGATCCTTTGGTTCTCACATCCAAGACCGGGCAGTCACACTTGGAGCATGGGAGGGACAGCAGCGGACGTAGCCAGCAGGTCTGTGGGTGTTATGTTGTCTCTTTATTGTAGTTGCATTGCCAGACGTGGTGACTAATTTCACAGCTGTTGAATGTCAAGATCCTGCTTTCAAGCATGCTGGGATTTTAAGTTCCTGCCGCTCCTCCGGCTGGGTTCGACACTGTCATCCTCTGCTGTGTACAATGGGGTGAACAACCAGGAGCTTTTCAGCCATACAAATGGCAAGTGTTGTATGTGACTTTGTTATTGGGAAAGCTGCCTGTGTGATTATGTTAGTATAATTTAATAGCAGGCTGTTTAGGTAAATGAGCAGGGAGGCATATGAATGTCTGCAAATAATGTGGAGCGTGATTGCAAAGCGATGCTGCGGGAGATGGGCTTGCCTGGCCCTTGTTGAGAGCTCACCAAACACCCTGGAGTGAGCAGGGAGAGAACAGTCTTGCTTAGTCTTGGACACAATCTTAGAGACAGAGCAGAGTCTGGAGGGTGCTGGACTGAAACCTGGGCTGAAAGGAAGTAATTTGGCAGAGCTGGCAATGTCAGATGGGATATAGCCTTTGGTTCAGCTAGGCTTTAATACCAGCACAATACAGTCTAGAGTAGTACAAGCCGGTGTAGGACCTGAAGTTAGATAGATATGCTTTTTTTTTGATTGCTTGTATTTAAAGATAATTTCTTCCTTATGGAACCTAACCCTGTGGGATTTACTGCTGTAGCTGAGCTGGTGTGAGAATAGGCCAGCCAGGGATTTCTCATCCAGAATTGCAGCAGAAATCAAAGGGGTATTTTTAATGGATATAGAGACACACATTCAGCTCTGTAGGTGTGAGAAAATGTCATTGTATCCGACAGCATCTTTGCGGCTGTGGGCTCTGTCCTGCCAGACCTTGGGTCAGAACTCCCTGCAATGGTTTGCTGGTTCCCTCCCCTACCTCTGATTCACAGAAGCAAGCTCCTTATTTTTCAAAAGATCTCTTCCTCATTTGTGAAATGAAAGCCCTTTAACTTGGCTTGGAGCAGCTTGTTGCTGTTTCTAATTAAACAACCCCAAAGTTTTAGCTCTTGCCCCTTGGGAGTTTTTCAAGGAGAAGTCCCTTTCTCTAGAATGGCTCTGTTATCATTTTAATGATCTCTTTCCCCAGGAGTTCTCACCCCTGTTTCCCTGGAAAAATTAAAGAAAATCTAATATATTGATAGAGATGATCCATTTCATGTGAGTCAGTGACACTCTGACCATGACAGTACCAGAGAATTCGTTACTGCAGGAGACCATTGAATACAATATTAGTGGCTGGGCTTCTAAAGGACATGGGGTAGTTTTAAGCCCTATTTCTACCTGTCTGAGTTAAGATAATGAGGGTAATCTAATATTATGCTTCAGGGCTTTAGTTACCTGCCTGTGGGGTTCAGAAGGGAACTCTGCTTCCAGGGACTGTGCAGAGTTTAATTGGCCAACTGCTTTACGATTTGTGTTTCGTTTCCTCTGAAGCCTCAGGTATTGGCTGCTGCCAGAGGCCAGATAACAAACTGATGACACTCAGATTTTTGTCTCCTTTTAATATCAGTGGGCTGCTGGGTAGTGACACCAACATGTCAGCTCCCCCTTTCCCAACTCCAGATTTATGCCATCACCACAGGAGGAGTTTTCTGGCTTTCCTCCAAATCCCTGAAGAGAAAAACCCATTTTATATGTTTCACTAGCATAAGCCTCAAGTCAGCTGGGACTTTAAAACTTCTAGAAGAATCTTGGCATCTGTTATTTAAAGAAAACAAATTGATCTTTCTCTGTGAATGATCTTTTTGATTGTTAATATGAAAATGGGAAAAAAACAAACCAGAATCACTTATATATAATATCGAATTGTGGATGTGGGGTACGGTGAGGGTTTTGTTGTTACTCAAAATTTAAGTTTAAAAATATATCACATAGTTCTCCCTTGTTTAAGGGTTCCTTCTCTTTAGGAAATG
The DNA here is from genome assembly GCA_013400835.1 of Zapornia atra. Taxonomy (NCBI): domain Eukaryota; kingdom Metazoa; phylum Chordata; class Aves; order Gruiformes; family Rallidae; genus Zapornia; species Zapornia atra. The sequence goes on from VZTU01013301.1 coordinate 14,900, forward strand.
GATCTTGCTAACATGAAGACTCTGACAAAATTCTGGAGGCTTGGGATCAGCATTCTGCCTCACAAATGGGCTTTTATCTTCATCTCCAGTGGCCTGTGTAGTCCCTATTTTTTGGTCCTTCCAATCGTCAATCTGTTTATCTCCTCCTGAATTATCTGTTGTAATTAGAATACATTTTCTCATCTCAAGGGGAAACCAGCTCCAAATGAGTATTCTATAAAAGCAATTACTTTTGATATTAGATATCTGTACATAAAAACACAGTATTTCTTCCAATTAAAAAGCACTAATGAATTTTGTGCCTAGAGAGGGAGTAGCCCACGCAATGCTACTGTTTCTGCTAAGCCAATGAACAAAAATTAGGCATGTAAAAGGGCTGCTGCAGCCAGCAGTGTTGTGTGTGAAACACCTTTGAATAGTAGGTCAGGGACAGAAAATGGCTTTGCAAGGACACGTGTTCCTTTCTTTCGCCAACAGGCCATCGCCTGCGTTGATGCACTTGGTCCTTCTCTGCATTGTGACAACAGGGTTTCTCCTACTACATTTGTTTCCTACCCATGGGCCTTCATTACCCGTTTTCTGAGATATTCCTCTCCTCTTCCTCAAGGTCTTAAATCGTGCATGAGGAGTCTTGCACTTGGCGTGGAGCAGCTTTACCAGAGATGTGCTTGTGGACTTTTTCCCTCTATTGACATAGGAGATGTTCTGCTGAGCCTTCTCAGCAGGAAACCTGTCTTACAGATACCAGAACCCCTATTACTCATCATCTCAAAACAACCTGAATGAGCAGGGAGCTTTTATTAGATAAACATCTTGATCCTGTTATTTTGCCAAAGACTATAAATCCTGTCCCTAGGTTACTTTCCCATAGGAATCCTCTCCTTTTCATCCTCAAGCAGCCATCTGTGTATGGGGGCCACATTGGGATAGATTCTGTTCAGTGGGGTAGAAAAGATGCTGCAGTGGGCTATGAAACCACATGTTTTCTTGCTGTTATGACAAGGATGAAATCCACAGGCCACTGTTGCATTGCAACCTCTGCTCTCTTACTGATATGTGTTGTTATCTTCCTGATTATCTTTCTGCATCTGTTTCTTGACTTCAGTGTTGATAGTGAGCCCCTTTGGGGTAGAAACTGTCTTTCTGGGCCTGTGTGGCAGCTGCTACAATGGTTTTCTGGATCTAGAGTACATACCATGAAAATGCTAAGACAAAAAAAAACTGTTCTGGGAAAATCCTGGCCTTCTAGGGCTTACTATAAAGGCTTTAAGGATTAATACATCAGTATGGTCAGGGCAGAGTGTGTAGGATGGAATAAGGGTCAGCTTCCAGCCCAGATGCTGATAACAGCCCTGGGCATTTTTATGGCATTTTCCATCTATTGTGGTTTGAGCACTTGACAGATATTCATAAGCTGTGCCTCTGAGTGCTTTCTGCAAGTAGGAAATGTCCTCTCTTTAAAAAAGAAGAAGAAAGTTAGGGCAAAGCACATAAGGGTTTGGATATTGGTTATCTTGCCAGATAATTTGTCCTAATCTACATAATTTCTGAGGCTCCTGATTCTGCATTCTCTCTGCCTGACTAGTTTCTGTGGGCAGGAAAGGAACAGCCCTCCTACAGACAGAGCCGGCAAATCACTTCATCCCTTCACCACCGCTCAGCAGGCTTCTCACAGATAAATGTCTACAGGATTGTCACTCATCTGTGGATGAAGGTTGAGAAACACTATCTCAGGCTCACAATCGAGCAGACAGACAGAAGGGTCTGGAGATGAGGTCAAGGTAAAAAAATCTACTGCACCATCTAGTTTCTGGAGCCAAAGTGTTGCACTTTAAGTGCTTCTCAGCTTTACAAGTTACTGTACTTTTTTCCTTTTCAAACCATCAGCCAGAGGATACTGTTTGTCTTCTCCCTAGTCTGTCTTCCAAGATACTTGGGGCTGATACTGGATACTAGGGGACATAAATCTTTCAAGCAAGGGTGCAGCAGACTTGATTACAACTATAAAAAATAGGACTGTGTTTTGGATCTCAGATAAATGGAAGTGCTGGAGTCTTTTAGATTGGATGGGGTTTTGTTGTTTGTTGCTCTCTTCTTTGCAGTGAGTCGGAGCCTGCGCCACAGTGGAGGGTGATTTGGTGAATGTTTCTGAATGTAAAAACTAAATCTCATCCACATGCAGCATTCCTTCTAGCTCAGAAAGTAAGCCCCATTGAGATGGGCAAATTTCAGATCAGTTCCCTGGGCAGCAAATCTTATATATTATGTTGGCTTACTGCAGGGTGGTGGCAGGAGAAACGGATTTGGGATATGGGAAGTTGGGATATGCCAGAATTAAGGGCCAGGATCTGTTTAACATTTAAATTGAATCATCAACCAGATACTACTGACTCCTTGTGGTGCATACTACTGTTTGCAAAGTTGACTGAAATAGTTTCAAGTAGTGAAATAGTTGCAAATAAGATTTTTTTTTTCTGGATATTGTTGATCTGTGTGCTTACAACTGCAAAACTTCTCCAGGTTTAATTTTGGCACACTGAGCTGCTACTACATTCAGCAAATGTATGTCTCTGGGACAAACCAGGGTTTTTTATATCATCCCAGACAATAAATGTAGAGAGCCACTCTTCAGATGTGGTCATTTCTTCATTAACCATAGTTTTTGCAGTATTTACTGGGGTCAATGAAAGAGGCAAATATATCTGGTTTTGGCAAATTTTTGCATGGAATCCTTTGGCAAAAATGAAGCATACAGCATGGGAGAAGGAGGAAAAAGAATACACAGGCTGTGAAACTTGCTCAGCGTTTTGGCAGAGTCAGGGTGGTATCAGTGGATGAAGAAGAGAGAAATGCCATTCTGCATGTGATGCCCTATGATACTACCCCACACCATGATCTCCTGCTGACATCACAGGGAATTACTGGACAGAAGATGCTTCAGCTTTTGCCAGAGCAGGCCTGTGTTAGAAACTGAGGGCAGCTGCTTTTTAATTCCCAAATTAATCACAACAGGACAAGAATCAGGCAGTCACTGGTTTTAATTCCTGGCACCACCACCATATCTTGTACAATCCTGGGGACTTCCTTAACCTTTCAGCAGATCATTTCTGCCCTAAGATAGGGAGGATGCCCCCTTCCAACCTTGAGATCTCAGTGATAGTTGCAGAAGAGCACCAAGTGCCACAGCTTTCTGTATAGGGGGGATGCTTTGTATTCAGTAGCCCAATGAAAGGACCTATGAACCGGTGCAAGCTAGCGCAAAAATGTTATCCTGGGGAGCTTCAGCAGGTAAGGTTAGAAAGGTTTTGCTTCATTCTGAAGAAGAAATCTTTCTCTCATACTGAATCTCAAGCCCAAAATGTGCTTCTTTTGGAATGAAGTAAGTAACTTGGGTGCTTTTTATCCAGAGATTTCAAAACACTTTGTAATAGTAGTTATTGCTGCCAGTTTGTAACCTCTGTGTGTCCCTTCTTTGTCAAACCACCTGCCTGGTGGAGCTCATCAGCTCAGTTTGGAGTTGAGACAAAGCTCATGGCACCTTTTCTCTGGGATGTAGCAACAGTGCCCCATAGGGACCTACTTCACCTCCCCAGCATGTCTCCTTTAGTACCCAGTCCAGGTAACTAACTGAACAGAGCAGCCGTCAGAGCATCCCTGGGCTCTGCTAGGTGTGTACGAGAGGCAAGGAACTGTTTGTTCAATTGAGTCTCTTTCTGATGTAAACATGTTACTTTAGAAAACTTGTTCCTCCAAGTTATTTTTAGGGATCACTTAAAGGGAGCTATAAACAGCAAGACAACTGGGGAGCTGAGACCTTTTGCTTAGTGTTGAACAGCTCGATCGTATTGCTCTTTCTTCCTCCTCCTCCAACCAGCTGCTTTCCTTGTGCATCTACTTCAGTCTCACACGCTCTGTTACCTCCTGAAGGAGGAAGACCAATTTTTTCCTCTATGCCAGTCAGTGAGGCTGTAACCTTCAAGTTCTCTTTCAAGTTGAAACAGAACAAGGTTGCAAAATTAGCCCGAGAGAGTAATTCGGGGTGGATGCGTTAGGGCTGATTCATTAGGTGCAGCTATTTCATATCTGCTTCCAGATGGGTGGTTTTGTTCAGAAGAAAGCGTAAGAAAATGTTGTAAGCTGAATGTTTTAGCTGTGTTATTAAACCTGTTCTAGAGTCTGTGAATGTTTTTCTTTTCATTCAAAAGACACAACTGGCAGTGCTAAAAGTCAGCTTTGTCAATCTGTGTAGAGTCACTATTGCCCCAGAATTATTATTATTTTTTTTCCTCTTTTCCCTTGGTTAAACTAGGATCTAAAGATTTTTACTGCCTTACAAGGTATGCAGGGATGTTTTCAGCACAGAGATCAGAATTGGGAAAGGAAGGAAACGACTGTTTTGCTGATGAGTTTTATGTTTCCCATTTAAAAGAGAGAATTTTCAGGTAAAACTGCTGGGGTTTTTAGAAGGAAATGTTTTATTCCCTACTTTTAAGGTGCTAGGAACCAGAATACTTCTGTGTAGTTATTTGAGGGCGCAGATGGTCTAAGTGTAAGCAAAGCTCAAAAGTTTGGCTTTGGAGCCCTGCTTAGCTGAAGCCTGGCAGAGGACAGCGAGGGAATTGCACCAGTAATGCAGCAGTGCTGTCAGTGCTTAGTGAACCTGGTGCTGTTGGTGGTGGACATGGACTGGTGGCTGTGCCCAGCAACCCTGCTTCCACAGGATTTTGGCAAAAGGGGGATAAGGTGTGGGAGCAGAGCACAGCTGCTGAAGTGGAGCAGGGTGACCTTGCCAGTAGAGGCAGGAAGGCTGGGAAAAGGCTAGGAACAGGCCTGTGCTATTGTGAATGTGGGTGTATAATTATTTTCAACTGCTTATTTTTATTTTTGAATTGGCAAAAGGTTAATTATGTTGGAGAACCTTGGCTGAACCTGATTTACAGCTGCCTGTAATTGTGTTGCAAATAAAAGAAGAAAAAAAAGACACTAAAATAATCTCAAATGTAGCTTGATCTCGCTTTGCCATAGTTTCTCACATCAATCTCTTTAGTAATTTTGCCATTGTGACAGGGTTTATGGTGAAAAATAGAAGTTCTCTTCTTCCTAGAAAATTATGCATCCTGTGGAGTAATTAATCTGGTTAAGAAACTAAGACCGGTTAATTCTGCTTTCCATTCTCCCAGCAATTTCTGTCTTACGCAGAAATCTCTGCAGTGAGAGTGATAAATTTGAAATGAATGACAGACACTAATTATTTGTGACCTCATTGTCATCTGCAGCGTTGAACTGGGTATGACTGATCCCAGTGTATGGGCTGTAGATCTTTTTAGACTAAAAAATTTAAAGAAAAGACAGCTTTAAAAATAGCAGCTCTCTGGGCATTGTCACTGTTGTTCCCTCTCTCCCCTCTCTGTCCCTCACGCTTTCAGAGCTGGCAGCATGATTTCAGTCTTTCTGTCCGAGATCACAGAATCACAGGGGTTGGAAGGGACCTCGAGAGCTCATGGGGTCCAACCCCCCTGCCAGAGCAGCTCCCCAGCTCATATTGCACAGGGCAGCGTCCAGACGGGGCTGGAATATCTCCAGAGAAGGAGACTCCACACCCCCTGGGCAGCCTGTCCCAGGGCTCCCTCACCCTCACTGGGGAAAAGTTCTTCCCCATGTTGGTGCGGAACTTCCTGTGCTCCAACTTGCAGCCATTGCCCCTTGTCCTGTCCCCACAGACACTGAAAAGGGGCTGGGATTTCCCCCTGCATCCCATACTTAAGATATTTATAGACACAAATAAGGTCCCCCCCTTAGTCTTCTTTTCTCTAGGCTGAACAGTCCCAGCTCATCCAGCCTTTCCTCACTGTCAGCAGTTCTGCTTTACCCTGCCCACAACGGCTTCACATGGAAAAATGGGTGAAATGGGTGCTGGTGAGAGCCATAGGAAGGAAACTCAAAGATAAGAGGAAGATCTGGAAGTCTGCAGCAAGCTTTAAAAGAAGAAAACAGAAAATATCTCTCATCTGATCTGCCTTGGTTAAAACCCAGATATATGCTGGAAGTCAAACCAGAAGCGCTTCTCCATCTGTCTTCTTTAGCTTTTATACTGCTCCCCATCACTGTAGGACCTGAACACCCAGCGTATAAAATCAATAGCAATTGTGTATCTGCTGAGCAGCAGTATTTCCAGAAACCTATCCCTTTCCTTCTTATTCCAGCTGGTGAGACCTGCAGGAATGAATTCTCCTATGGGCTGTCCTGGGTTTTTTTGTCAAGCAGAAAACATCCAAGGCTTAAGGCACAGATAACTTGTTCTTTGCTGACTCCTTGTCTTTGGCCGCCAACCTACACATCCTGTGGGACCACTGCTGTAGAGTGTTCTGCTCCTCCACGTCCTCCCAGGCATTGTTCCCATGTTTGTCATGGTGGAAGGCCTCTAATGAGAAGGTTCTTCTTGATGATCCCAAGACTGTGGGGCACCCCTTGGATGTGGTGGAGTGTGTGTCTTTAACTCAGCCATTAACTCAGCCAGACCTGAAGATATGCTGTGTCTTAGCTTCTGTCTCAATTCCAACTCATAAGATCAACCTTGTTTTGAGAAGATGCTGCTGAACTGGCATCCCTTTTCTGTTTTTTTACACAAATCTGACCAGTGCAGATACCTGGATTTGGGGGACAGCGAGTTATGATCTTGACTTAGATAGTCATGGGGCAAAGTACTCTCTGAGAGTTAGTCAGGCAAGATGAATCTTTCCTAGAACAAGATCAGATTAGCAGCATGAAGAGCTAGAATATCAGATTTAGGAAAAAGGGTTATAAAATAATTGTCACTGTGAATGGTTTGGAAGGCTAACTAGCTGCTTCTTCCAGAAGTACAATAGCAAAGTACTTGATGCTTCCTGTGAGTTGAAAGTTTCATTCCCCTGTGCCATAAAGATGCAAGCATCATGTTCTGTGAACTGCAAGAGCATACAGTATTAATAATAAAGTTTTCAACTACTGGAATTAAATTGTTGCTTGAAGTCAAATGAGCATGCCACATCAAGTCATCTCCAATTTACTTTGATGATATAACATCAGAACCCAGCCCAGACAATTCTGAATGATCGGCAAATGAATTTCCATGCTGCAGTCTTTCAGGGGCATAGGATGCCCAGTTTTCTGGATTCTTTAACTTCTGAAGAGCACAGGGAAGTCAGCAGGAAATTTTGGCTCATGAGCTAGCTACCGCTGGTGGTCAGAAGTTTGGGCACCAGACGCACATCTCTTAAGCAGAGGTTCATGTGGCCAGCCTAAGAATACAAGACTGGTTTTGCTCAGAGGAGAAGCATGGCTGAGACTAGTATGCCAAAACTTTCTAAATGCTTCTGCATGTACCTGGAGACAGTTTAATTAATTCAAGAATAATACGAGATGTGAATGAAAAATATATAGGTATTTGGAATTATAATAGTCTTTGGAAACCTTTAGCTAACTCTTCTTTAACTGTTGCATATAGGTCCAAATTCTCCAGGATTTAGTGGCTGATTCTGGTAACTCCTTGTGATTTTATTTTTTTTTTTGACATTTTATTTCTAGCAGAAAGGTGACGAGCAGAAATAGGTGCTCTGCCATCATGCTGGGGCTCTACTCATTCCAACTGAACTGGTTTCTGGCATTCCCCTTGTACAGTTTGAGACAGGACATGAGCACTTCCCTACTTGTCTTCTGGGTTATGTCCATACTTTACTGAAGGAAAATGTGTTTGGAGGAGGAAGACAGCAAAGCTTCTTGTGAGGAACAGTAGTCATTAAACAGTGGGAGGGCTCAGTTTTGCATTACCAAAAGCTGGGGATAAGTCTTCAAAGGTGGTCCATGATCCTAGTTAGGCAGTGTGACTGACTGAAGGAGAGATCTGTCTAGCAATACCACATTCCCTTGCCTTGAGCATGCCTTTCATTTTTCCTAGTATTTTGTTTCATTTACAGCTTTGAAGAAGTTAATTATTGATTAAGCATCAGTATAAATTCCAGTAGCTCTGTGCTTTGGTCTTTTTTCTCTGTCCCCCAGTAATACAAAACCCTAGAAAGTATACTGGTATGAAGCTTCATCTTCCTACTCTTCCCCTCATGGGTCCCTGGCCTGTGGGGTTTCTGCTCATGCCTCTGTTCGATCTCCCTTGCTAGTGAGACCTGGAGTTCACCTCCCACACGGACCTATAATGAAACCATGGCTGCGTGAGCCTCTTGTTTTCCCTTCTTTTCAGCATCTCTCTAGGCTTGAATGCTTGGAGCCGTCTGAATTTTTCAAAAGCTTGGTCATGCCAAGAATGATTTTCTGCAGGGTGTCCTTTTTTCTTCTTCTGCCCTCCCCACTCCTGCTCAGACTCATGATTCACTGAGACAGTTGAGCATTTCAGTGCATGATGATGAGGAACATGAAGAAGACATCAAAGGTGCAAGCACAAGCAAAGTCTGTCCTGACTTGGGATCACTGATTGCAGTATGAGGTATGTATTTTTGTAGGGAATGTCTGAAATTCAGTACCACAGTTCCTGAGTACTGCAGGTACTCAGTCCTCCTGTGTTCAGACAGACTATCTGTAGTGTCACACTTAACCTTAGCACAGGATTTTCTCATAAGCAGCACAGCAGAAAATGCTAACTTGACTCTTTCAGACAACTGATGAATCACTGTTTCTCTGGTCTGTCCTGTAATTAAGCAGAGATGATGCTAGAGCTATAACTGGTGAGGACAGTGATAGCGATGAAGTACAAGAAACGTTTCTTCATGAAGTGCTAGACTGTCCCAGACCTTATTGTGACTTGGAGAAGCCAATCTCAGCTTTGTATTGCCTTGTGTGTTCGTTACTAGCAAATGGTGATAGTTTCCTTCTGCCTTTCTCTTTAATTATTTAGCTGAAATAATGACATTTTCCTCTTGAAAAATTCTTAATTTGAAAAGTGTTGAGCAGCTCAAACTCTTGATTGTTTTGTTCTGCATTGTAGACGGTTTGGAGGGTATTTGCATGTTGCTGTGTGGTATCCCCAAGACTATTATAAATAAATGTTTTGCTTATAATGGCTTGCTGATAGTGAGCCTTTTGGAAAGGGAAGCCTTGGCGCCAAACACGGGATATTTGAGGAGCTTATTTATGAGAATTCAGCATCAAGCTAAATGCCTGTTGCTATGGAAAAGGTTCTTGGTGATGTAATCATATGGGCATTTTTTAATGTTGTTTTGTTTTGCATATATTTCTGAGTCGACCACTAACATACCAGTGAATGAAACCTATAAATGCCTTGTTGACAGTAGCCAAGTGGAGCTAATCGTTTTAGCTCAAGTGTGTCTAAACTTTCTGATCCTATAGAGCTGAGTATCTTACATAATGTACAGATTTCATTCATCAGAGATCTGAAGGACCTGGAGTGATTCCCAAGTGAGAGGTGGTATCAGCTCCCTAACAGCTTTAGCGCATCTTTGTGGAAATAGGCTGGGCAAGGTGGGCAGCTGAGTCCAAATGACCCATCTATAGACTCATGTTGTGAAATTAGATTTACTCTGTATTTCCTACCCAGAAGCAGCTGATGACCTGTTGCAGAGCTCTATTCCCAGCATGGGAACCAAACCTGAACCATTAAAGAGCTGCAGGTGGTCTCAGAGTCACAGAGCAGATGCCTCATCTCCAACACTCCAGAACTGGCATTAATATTGGAGTTAAACCAGCAGATACACAGGTGGTAGAAATTCAACGTATCTCCTTTAAAATGTATGGAGCTATAATGGGCTGTAATGGGAAAGGGCCTGGCCTCCAGTTCTTATGAGGAAAATTTTTCTTAAGTAGCTTATGAAAAACCAGGCATTTCGGAATGTTTGGAAACAAGATTTCTGTTTCCAGGGATTTATGCAGAAAAAAGGAGAAATCATGAAAGTTGCCAACTGGTTCTTTGTAATTTGCTCATGAGTAATTGGGCACTGATACTGCAGGATGTGCTGATATGGACTCAGGTTTGAAAAGCTGAGGGTCATTTCGACAAAGCCATGAAGGTTTCAGAGCTGAGTTCCATGAGAGTTAGGATCTTGTTTCTCTGAAAACATTCTGTTGTCATAGAAAAGGTGAGATCCATTTCCTTTATATTAATAATTGTGGGGGTTTTTTTCTTTTTCATTTAGGTCTGGCAAAGCCCATGGGATTAGTTGAAGGTCCAGGAGGCCTGGGCCAGGGGGGAATGGCTGCTACCTTGAGAGATGATAGCCATGAATCAGAGACCAAGTATGAAGAATATGGTTACAATGCACAGCTCAGTGACAGGATATCACTGGACAGGTCCATCCCTGACTACAGACCAAAAAAGTAAGTTGAATTCCATATTATTATTATTAAGAGCAAGTGATTGATTGTTGTTCTATTGGCCCATGATTCTTCACATTCCTTCCTGGTTAGAGTATGACAGCAGTTAGACATACATATACCCCTGAGTTTAGTGAAAATTAAAAGGACCGACTGTCATCTCAAGCATGAAATGTCATATTAAATGTGTAGCTAATTCTGTGAGTAATGCATTAATATGCATATTCAAGGCCTCAGATCAAGAACTGCATCAGGATATTGGTGCTCCTTTGGTTTGGTTCACTTTGAAAAAGCCCCGTAGTGCCAGCTGAGCCCACTGTCAGAGGTGTGAGCCATCTTCTATGGGGCAGTGATAACAAGTGCTTTCTAGACAGTGGTCGCTTAAAAATTCAATGGCATTAAATTAACTGCCTTCTCTTTAATTGCATTTGATGTTCTTAGAATGCTTTAGTCAAGGTTTAAAACATGTTGAAACACAGACCAAGGGTAATCCTTCGGGGGGTCCTGTAATTACAGTAAGATGTTTTTGGTCTCTGGAATGTGTGTTTATTTTTATTCCAGTGTTATAGTCTTCACATGCCTGTGCTATGTTTGACATTGCAATTATATGTTTAATATTTGCACAGATTTATTACATTTTGTATTAAATATCTTTCAAATCTTTCACATTTATGGAGCTATGTATCTTCCAGATGAGACATCCGCGCTGTCATCCTACGAATGACAATCAGTAATGTCTTAATGCAGAGGAGATCAGCAGCAATGCCTAAGTTACTCTCAGGAGAAAAAATTGAAAAGAATACTTAATTAATTTCTAATAATAATCTTCTGTTTTAAAAGACCCGCTGGGGCTCCTAGGCAGAACTGAAAGTTAAATAAAAGAAGTATCTTATTATGTGGCGAGAAAAGTTTAGCCAAGCAAAACAGCTATGCTCTGTGAGTAGATTGGAATTGAGTTAGGATTTTAGGCAGTTCAAGCTGCCAAAACCAAAATCCAGCAAAACAAAACTTCAGCTTAACTAAAAATTTCATTAGCTGTGTTACATATTAATCTAATCTCAGAAGTATTGACTCAGCATTTATTTTCTCAGACACTTGCTGTACAAAAGAAAAACCTAGATAAAAGAAGTGGCAAAGAAGAAAATCTATTGCTTTGATATCTCATTTGATGCAAGTATACTGACCTGTACAGTGATTTCATCTCTCCGTCTCCTCTTGATGTATCATAAAAATTTATTGTGGAATTATTCTATGGAAAAAACAGTCTGTAGTTATGCAAATATTAGACTGATCTGGTCCAAAGACCCTTAAAATCAGTGTGAAGTTTTTCAAATGCATGTCAGTGAGGTTTGACCTGGCCTGTTATTAGCTGCTGCGGTCAAGTGGATAATAAATGAGAATACTCTGCTAGGAAATACAAAAGCAGAGGGTGCAGAGCTTGTATCTAGCTCAGTGACTGTCAGAAGCGTGAGAGCATTTTCAATGCAGTGATGTTTCACTTCAGGTTATACTCTTCCACAGTTTACTTGGAAGCTTTGATGAGTCATTCAGATAAGCTTTTTGATGTTCTTGTTTTGGGAATCTTGTACAGCCCTGCTGCATGAGTAACTGCCAGAGCTACTGGAGAAGTGCCTTCCTTCTAGGGTTTTGATACTTTTGAGGTGGTTCTAGTTAGGTCTAGATGTTGGAATTGAAATGCTTATCTCTAGATACTTAGGAGTCACAAGAAAACCCTTTTGTTTGCTAGAAAAAATGAGTGGAAGTTTGGAGAAGGTAGAAGTTCTTATATGAAGAATTTTATCCATTTGTATCAGAGGAGCTTTGACTTCATTTGGTTGCCATTTTCTATTAGCAATTTTGCTGTCCTCTTGAGCAGCATTTTTTGTCTCTGACCCGTTCAAACGTACACAGCTCCTCATATGCAGCCTTTCTTGGGAGCTCTCACTCTAATGCTGAGGCAGTTTTCACTCTCTACACTATCAACCTCTTCTATTCACCATGTGGACACATCTGCTTACCTAACAGGGATAATTGTGCGCCATGGCCGGAAGGCAAAGCTGAGCTTGACTTTGTTTAGTGTAGGTGCTCTGCCCTAATTATATATTGGAGAGAAGTAAACCTCCAGATCTTTTAGACAAGCTTTGGGAAAACTGCTCTTGTTTTGTATTTGATCAGAAATAATTTTGTTCATTTTATCTTTGAATTCCCCCCCTCATTGTTGTCCAGTGTCTTATTCTGGTAAAATAACCCTGCTATTCCATCTACTAGCATAGCTTCAGTAAACATTTAGCAGCTTAATTTCTTTTCAGAAGGTATTTTCATCCCCATACAGCAAATTAAAAAAAAACATTGCACTAAAGAGCTGTACAGTTTGACAGCGTGACCATGAAGTCTCCTAAATTGGAGTCACCTCCATGTCCTTTCACTGCAGTAAAATCTGCAAGCCTGGGTGGGTAGTTGAGCTCTCGAGATGCTTTTCCCACACATTTGCATTGTGTTCTGCATTCCTACCTGCTGCTGCCAGTGCAGATACTCCCTTTTTTCTTTAAACTCAGAAGCTTTTTCTTTAAGATAGGAATTGCTAAGTCAGTGCAGGAGAAAAGAACAGATTTTGTGCATATTGTGTTTGTGTGCCAGATCGAAGCAATGACAGTAAATAACTTGTGATTACAATTCACACAATAATTACAAAATTATAGCTTGATCCTAACACGGTGTAATAAATATGTCTCAGCTTTTTCTTCTCTGATATTGTGCCTCCCACTGCTTGAATGCTTGCCCTGTCTCTGTGTTGAAAGCAGACAACCCTGGGGAAACAGTTCAAAACCATACTGTGAATTGGTATTTCAAGCTATGTTTAGTTTCAAGGGATGTGTAATATAGAGAAGTTGCAATTTTGTTTTATAAAACAATGCAAAGCCTCCCTACCAGTTTGTGAGTTTATTGAGTGTGACCTTGAATACGATCTCCATTTCTTGTTGGATCCCACCTAAATCAAATGGGCTGATTTTAAAGTTGTGCTGATGATCTTTCCATAACATTTTATATGTCTTAATGGTGGCTTTTGCCTTGAAGCATCAGAGTAGAGTGCAGTTGAGTGCTCTGAGAAGATGCAAGGACTGAGTAGTGGGAATTAAATGCTTTTGAGTTCAACGTCGAGCAGAATACTCAAGATTCATTATGGTTGATTGATGAGTATTCAGCTAATCATCCTAGTATTGGACTGACCTGAGATTTTGCTTCATGCATTCAGTGGAAAGCAGTCAATATCTTCTCTGTTAAAATACATGAAAATGACTCCCTAAATAGTGGTCTGGTTAGTACTGTTATTCGCCATCTAAATTCTAGGGCAAATTTTTTAGTACATATGAAATCTATGTTAATGCCAAAAGAATTTTGCAGGATTATTTTTGTTACAAGGGAATTCATAATGCCTGCTATGGAATTATTTTCATCCCCTGTCATACAGACACATATCAAGCTTGAGAAACATTTCTCAAGTTAAGAGCAAGCCACGAGAGGAGTGAGAAAAGTAGCACAGGTCTTGGCATGTTGCTGCAGCAGCCCTGTCTTTGCTCCCCAGTGTGCTGAAGTTTTCCAAGGACCACACCACCATGGAAAATAGATTGTAGAAAGCATAGGATGTTTAATGTCCTGTCTCTCTAGCGGTATTAGCAGGACTTTCTAGGTCTCTCTAACATATACTATATTTCCTCTGTGCAGTGGAAGAAAAAGAAGCTTCTCTTGGAGGGAACAGGTTATTTTTCCTTTGGAAACACATTGCTGAGCTAGAACTTGCTCTGTGGTTCTCATGGAAAAATGTTATTTAATAGTGAAATATTAATAGATAAATTTCTATCTATGTTCATAGAATCATAGTTCTATGTTCTTCCATAATCAAAAGGAGTGTTGTGACTGCATCTACCTGAGTACATAGTGGAGATAAATGCAATGTTAGCCAACGACCCTTACAATACATACATATATATATGTGCGAGAAAGTATCAGCACATGTACTTGTATCTGTTATCTCTACCAATAAGTGTAGATGTAGAATTGACTTGACTCTTACCCATGAGAATGTTGTGAAATCTGTGGGGCAGCTTGCCTGCCTTTCTTACCAAAGGGCCAGTGTTTGAGTGAATAATCCAAACCAGATCTGGAGCAGCACGGCTGAGATGTTCATAGAGATCCTGTACTTTGGAACAGAAGTGCTTGGAGTCAGCCACCTAAACCCCTGCGTAGTCATTTGCTTAATTTCTTAGAGGTTCTGAGAGTAGAGAACAGGTTTAGCTGGGACATGGTTGTATGGTTACGATAGGCTTCAGAAACGGCAGCGGCTGTCCGTCTGCTCTTTTGGAGGAATAACAGCCTTCACGGCTGCCAGCTACAGCATGAAATGTAAGTCAGTGCTTCAGGAACAAAGGATCAGATTCAATCCTTCCCAACCATGCACAAAGGCAGAGGTCCTACAGCCCCATATGACAGTAGATTTTTCAGTTTATCAAAGATGAAGAATGCAGAAAAAGTCAAAACCTTAGGGATTCATTTCAAGGTGGGGGGAAAGGCTTTAAAACTTACAAAAGTTGTTTGTTTTGCAATGTGGCATCCTGGAAAATTGGGAAGTGTCAACTAACCAGATGCTTTCAACAGTAAGCATTGTCTCTCAGGATAACATCAATTCCCTTGTTCTTTCTGGTGCACAGGCTGGATCGCAAGGGGTTGAAACAAACAGTTTGAACACCTGTAAATCTGGCATTTTCTAACTTTCTATCACTTGACTTTGCAACTTAAACAACTTCTGGGCTTTCTTTACATGCAGGACACGTCCACACATACGCACACATGCACTTGTCAAAACCACTTGCTGTGATGCATTATGCATACTTTTGAGAAAAGTTAATATGATCCTGGAGCTTCCATAATGGCTAAATTGGCTTTTACAAGAAATTGTCGCTGCTTTGTGAGGATCTTTAATTTAACCGATCTTTTTTGTGCAACTTGATGCCGCCTGCATTGTGGCAGTTCGGTGATAACAATAATACTAATATATGGATTCAGTCCGCTGGCTCTATCAGCCAAAGAAGATATTTCTTTGTGTTACGGTCATGGATGTTTGTATTGAGAAAATTCAGCCCTAAAGAACAGACTTATTAATGCTAGGGCAACTCAAGTCTTTAGCCATAAAAAGCAGCGGAATCTAGGTCTCAAGGAAATTACTTTCATTTATTCAGCTCTTTTATAGAGGCGAGCGTTTTCGTTGCTTGCTATAGACATTTCACAATAGCAAAGGAATTGCATCTCTAGGGCTCTGAAGTGTAATTAATGGTTCACTCCACTCTATACCTAAGGAAAAGCTTTTTTAATTACCTATCAAAAAGGATTCTGGAATTGATCAAATAGTGCTATCAAGGGGGCAGACTTGGTAAATAGGCCTCTGATTTGTTCATTCAAGAGTTTAGTAACGGTAGCTAGAAAGCAGCCTTTCTGTCCGTCAGTGGCCGGTGAGCTCGAGCCTTTTGAGGAGGCAGGGAGCTCACCTTTCATTCTAACCTTTTTCTTTTGGCAGTGGAACTGTGTGGACTTGCTGTGATTTTTCATGGCACCAGGCAGCAGCTCTCTCTCTCTCTCCAGCCAAATCGTACATGTAGTTTGCAAGTTCTCTGTTGTGAGAGGAGGATCAGTGCTCTGGTACAACGGACCCTGCCCGAGGCTGTCGGAGCGGGCAGCTCCTCTGCCCTTCTGTGCTGGATGTCCCTGCAGGAGCAGGGCAGCAAGGCAGATGGCTTTCAAAGAGCATCAGCTTTTGGAGCAGTGGATTGGAGAGGGCTAGACCTCGTATTATTTGATTTTTCTCCATCTCTGCAGCTTGCTCTGCCTCATGACCCACTTTTCAAGTCCTCTGGGGACACTGGGTGTTCTTTGCACTGCTTAGAAAAATAACTCCAGAAACTCCAAACTGAAGCAGGCCCTTAGGATACTTCCCAGGTTAAGCAGAGTGTGATGTAGTGGACCCTTTTTCAAGGAACATGTGAGCTGGAACAGATCCAGTGCTGTTAAGGAACCAGCATTTCTGATGCGCAGAAAATGACAAGTAAAAATAAAAACATCCACATTTAAAAAAAAAAAAAAAGTCCACCTAAAAATATTTTGTGTCAGGCTGAACATCTTCTGTAAAATGATTATTTAAACAAAGTATTTAGACCAATAAAACATTTAATTTCCAGTGGGGAGGAAAAAGTGCTTCAAGATAATGAATTTTCTATCTGTAGCTTCTACAGATACTTTCAGGTTAATGTAGGGTCACAATAAGGTGAAACATTAGTTGAAATTTAGAGTTTTCTTTTTTCACAATCACAGTGCAAGCACAATATTTTGTTTTCTTTTAAAAAGGCTTCTTTTTAATAGGAAACTTTCCAACCTTTATATTTGCTCCCAGTCTCAGTAAATATAAAAATCCATGTAACATTCTGAAAACCCCATTTTGGCTGCTCTGATTGCACATATGATGTAGGTTAAAGCAGAGAGAAAGAAAAAGAGAGGCAGAAAATAGAGCAGGCAGAACTACCTCTGGGCAACAGCTTGGGATTGTTTATTGGAGGGAAATTGAGTCAGAGGTGAAACTAACTGAGGTGTTTTAATTAAATCTCGAATCAATACCCAGATGTGGGTTTTGAACAGGTGAAGGAGGCATTGTGCGTACATGAGCTCTCTGGGATTTTACATCGTTCTCAACCAGCTTTGCCTGGTGACAGAGGCCGGACGTTTTCCTGGGGCTGTGAATCCCCTACAAACA
Source organism: Zapornia atra (assembly GCA_013400835.1). Classification (NCBI taxonomy): domain Eukaryota; kingdom Metazoa; phylum Chordata; class Aves; order Gruiformes; family Rallidae; genus Zapornia; species Zapornia atra. The sequence goes on from VZTU01013301.1 coordinate 32,010, forward strand.
GCACAGGCGCTGTTACACACACGCTGTCTGTACACACAGTTGGTGATGCAGCTTCATAGAGACATGCTGGGCTTCAACTGGCTGTCTTGCCCGAGAGCAGAAGGAAATGGTGTGGACCGAGTAAGTCCCTGTGCTGCTTCCTCTGCCTGAGAGCTGGGCTCTGACCAGCCGCTGCACAGTGTTTAGTGCTGTAATTCTGACTCAGCTCATCTGGGATATCAGTTGACAACCTGAACTTGCTCATACTGCTGCTTCTGGGTCAGTTGTGCTCAGTTGTGCATCCCATGTTATGCTAAAGGTTCATCACTGCATTTTGAGAAGCGTTTCTTATTTTGGCTGTAAAAGACTCAGACTGGAACTGTGTAAAGCCCACAAAGGAGGGGAAAAATCGCCTGCTCCTTTGGTTAAGAAGGGAAACTGTCTGGGAATCGTACCACCAGCCAGCCCCTGTGCTGTACACCCTCATGTTTTGTGTTTGCACTGTATCTCTGTAGTTGTCACTGAGACCTGTAGTTGTGACGTAACCCTGTTTCTGAAGGAACTGCAAGTCTTTAACCAGCCTCTGCTGGAGCTCTGCTCACTTTGCATAGATAATGATAGATTAATTGGAATGTGGGCTCAAACCTTTGTCTCCAAAATCCCGGGTCACCATTAGATCTTTGAATATTTAATTTGTTATACGGTGTTAAATTGCTCCAATGAGAAGACTGGGGAACAGATTAGCACTGTGACCATGTTTCCCAATAATAATAAAATTTATTGAGGAACTTTTACAACCAGTTCTTGAGGCCATCCGAACATCAGGAAGGTTCTCAGAGTCCTTTTGCCTGATCAACAGCAGCAGAGTGTGAGCATGAGGTAGGACCGTGAGAGCGCCCAGGCCGCACTACAGCAATACTCTGCCTTCCGCTCTGTAGTACATAGCGGTTGGTGACCTCGCTAGCCTTGGGTAGGTGGTACCAGGGTTTTTCTCAGGTCACAGTTCCTAACCAGCGACTCCCCATAAGCTGGACTCCATGCTGTCTCCATAGTAGCAGTGTTGGACATGGGCAATATCTTGCAGTTATTCCTGATATTCAATAGTTTTCTCTGGCTTTTCCCATTAGATACATTATTGATTCCCTTTTGTTTAGTGCTAGCTAGGCTTTCCAATTAAGTAGCAACTTTAATTATACCACAAAGCATATAACATAGATCTTGATTATTAACACTGGCTTGTGGGATAATAAAAGGAGGACTAGCAAGGCTAAATTACACAGAATCATAAAACTGAACCACCTTTTCCAAAACCCCACCTTATGTTCAAATGCAGTCATTTTCTTGTTGTTACATTTTTGCAGTGTCTTTGTGTATATTAATTGTTGAAGACAAGTTCTGCACGAGTGTCAGCACTAATAAATGTAGATTTAGTGAAGGCTGAATTTGATTAACTGGGGAGCATGAAAAATAACTGATTGCAATGTCGTGCTTAAATGCAGGCAGACTGGAAGCCATTCCCTGCAGTTTGTCTGCACCAGAACGTACTCTGGAATACATGAGTAGTTTACCTAAGGTGGGTTGTATAACTTTGACTGAAAATCAGACATTAAAGTGATCAACTTGGCTGCCTTTATAGTCAATGGAGAAGAAGACAACATGGTAGCACATCTTAAGACATACACTGTGTAGTGTCCTCTGGAGATCTCTCCCTCAGGAACCCGGGACAGCTGGCTGAAGTAGGATTTCAGGTGAATCCACTCAAAAATGTTAAATGCTCCAAGGCATAGAGAAAGGAGGGAACTCCTGTATTAGCACCTCATGTTGAAGAATGACCTGCTGGCATGGGCAGCCTGGGTAAGGTCCTTGCCCAGCAGCTCTGGAAACAGCACTGTGTATGCAGCAGTGTTTTCAGCTGGGAGGAGAAGATGATCGAAAAGCTGGTTTGCATCCCTCAGGTTTTTGTACAGCTCATAAGACTAAATGTTTCTCATGTGATCTGTACATTTCCAGGTGCCTTAAACATGGTTGCTTGATAAAAAAAAGGAAAAAGAAAGTATGCTTTAGAGACTGTAGTAATTTCCTGAACTGGAAAACAGAGCGCCACAATATTTTCATAGCAGGAGGAGTTACTCCGCCTTACGAAGAGCAACAGCAAGGTGCTGTCTTTAAGTTGTGCGTGCCATTCTTTCACAGTTAAATATATATCTGTCGTGAGAGCCAGCCATGACTTGCAGCTCTCTGCAGCTGTGTGTTGGCATTTTAAAGTTCCTTTCATTTCCCTCCCCTGGGCCCACAGCTGATTGTTGCCTGCTATCACTTCCAGCGAGAAAAGGGTATTCCTGTAAATTTCTGAGCTGTCATGTTATGTTACACTCCATGATACCACATTACAGGATAAAGAGAAGTAACAGAACAAGTCAGGCAATGAATTCAGGGTGGTATTTCATTTTCTTTTATGTTTCATTGCATGTATCTCTGTTACATTACACCTGATGCCCTTCTTATGGCTTTGAAGGAATAATTCTAATGGGCTGAGATGATGTTACCCTTTTCTCTCTTAAAACATGTATGCAAATTTAGTTCTGAGAAATACATATTGTTTCCAAATGCTTTCCTGGTGAAACTTTAAGAATTAGCTAGTTTTGGTTCCTTTCCTTTTTTTTTTTTTTATAGATTTCATAGTATAACAAAGTCAAGGTTTCAGGTCAAATAACAGAGGATTTTTTGTTGTTGTTTGTGTCTTTGTGCTAAAAACATGAACAGGCCAGAAAGTCAGACAATTTACTCTTCTGTCTGAAATAAAACTGAATTGTGAACTCCAAGTTGATGAAGTGTTTCATTTTAATAGTGTCAGTTCTTGCTTGTTTTGCCCATGTCTCCTGTTTTGGGTGAATTTAGTGCTAATAAAAGTGAGACACTCTTAAAACTAGCCAGAGCCAGAAGTACCTGACAATTGCAGACTAGCAAATATAAGTTCCCTGTCATGGTTAGCTTGATCTAGATGCTTTCAAAGGTTTTGTTTCTCTGAAACAGCACCTGCCAGTTAAGTTATTCGATAGTTTTATGGTGTTGAAGTATGGGGCCTCTATTTTCTGTGCCTTCAGCTTTCTGAAAAATTCTTAGCTTCTGTTGTATTGCTTCTAAACCTTCTGCTGTGGTCTCAAAAACAAACCTTAGTGAAAGGAGGTGTTGGATGCACCTTGTTGGATGCAACTTCAAGGGAGGTCTAAGGATGGTTGCTTCTCATGCAGTCTGTGCACACTTTTCCCTAAATTTCAACCAAACCAATTGGCTCTCTTCAGGAATCATTGTGAAGCTGGGTGCCTGCAATTTTGGCCTGTGTTCTTTTGGCCATGGGAATCCTGCAGCAGATGAATGTTCCCACCTGCAGACTTCTCTTGAAACATGGTGCAAGCCCAGAGGAGCGGGAGCTCCAGGTCACTGCCTTGATGGCTCCTTTGTGAAGCCAGCACTAGGCTGATCATTGTTGTCTCTATTTCTTGGCAGCCCAGGCATGTTTAAATAACCCTTGTGAAGCAAGCATCATGCAGTATGTGTTAGTAAGCTTTGGAGCTCCAAGGCAGTGAAAACCCCACGCTCTGCATGTAGCAGACGGAGATTGGGGTGTAAAACACAGTGTGCAAAATCAGATTCCTGAACTCTGTGGCTCTTGAAAATTCTGCATACTGAAAGGAATAATCTTGTGAGCAATGGGAAAATCAACAGGGAAATTTAATTTTTCACACAAAGCTTCTAATGGGACTTTTAACTGGCCAAGTATTGTAAAGGCAGGGTCACTGCAGAAGTGCACAGCATGCTCTGTTTCTAGTATTAATTCTTTTTTTCTTATTTAGTGTGCACATAAATGCTCTGTATTAGATGAGTAGTCTAAGTCCATAATTAATGAATATTTGGGTAAAGTTACTCTTTGCAAAAGAATTTGGTGTGGGCTGCAATTTCTTAGGTTAAGTATCTTCTGTACGTTAATGTGACCACCTCTGGTTCACAGATTAGCTTGAACATGAATATAGCACTTGGGAAATACACTCTGAATCAGTGTTTCTTATCTCCCTTCCCCAGAAAGAAAGCTGGAAGGCCCTTGCTTAGCAGAGGACTAACAGAAAAGACAGAAGGGAAGGCAATGTTGTTTACTGTTTTCTGTAGAGAATTATGATATAGCTGGTATGTTGCGTAGGGATCACTTAAGCAATGACAAGAGGCCATTCAATGGAGGAGAACAGTGGAGCTGGCTACCCAGCACAAAGATGCACCTCTCCTTATCTGTCTGAATTAAACAGCAAAAATTAGGACAATTGCTAGGCAGACCTCAGGCAAGATCCAAATCCCCCAGGTCTCAGAAGTGCACCTACAATGTTTGGTGGTGGTAGTGTGGCAGGATTTATCAGTGAGGCATTAGGCAGCTTAAATTACAGGAGGCTTCATCTCTGCATATTGCTTATGCACAAAGCTTTCTCAGCTTCTAGAAATGGAGCCCTCCAGAGTAGCATTTTACCTGTGTGAGATGCCTTCAGGTTGTCAAATAGTTCCTTAATTAGTTTATTTTCTTCTTTGCTCCAAGGGATGAGTATATTATTTATTCTGTGCTCCCAGACTTCCGTTAGTCTGCGTTTATGTATTTTGTCTTCAGAATGACCTAGCACTGGGCTAGCCTCTGGGGTAGTATGAAACACACCTCTCTGGCAGAGCTGGTAGTTCAGGCTTGACTAATGGCAGAAAATTAATAGCAGCAATAATAATTAAAACAGTGCACTAAAATACCCTTGGGTGCTGTTGCAAAGTTAGACTGTACCCCTAAAATTCCAGAGGAAAGGTGTGAATTTTAGCTGTTTCCACGCACAAAGTGAACAGTTGTTTCATTCAGCAACTGGAGTAAGCTTTCATCCCCTCCATGGATGTTTCATTAGGATACAGTTCTCCCAGAGGGTCATGGTGCAGTTTACATTAAACTCAAGATAAAAATGACATTGAAGCTTTGCTCTTGTGTTTTCTACACTGCCTGAAAACAAATGCATGACCTACAGCTAGTTCAATGGCTTATTGCCTTGGTGTCATTAACCCACATGTACCCAAGAGGCTGGGAATTTGTGATCTGTTTGCTCATAGAAGAGCACTCGACTCCTTTGCCTGACTGAGCTGGGAATCTCTGGAAGCAGAGGGGGAAAGTTTCTCAAAGCACAGGCTTGAGTAAATAGTCGGGATGAAACAGGTTGAACGTGTCCGTCTATCGTTGAGGGATGAGGAAGGGCACAGTTGTGAGCCTAACTTCAGTCTGCTGAGCAGACGGTTCATGGGAGTGCTGAGTACTTACTTCAGGTTTCTTTCTGACGGCAGATTGATTTCAACCTGCAGACACTGAGGATGTGACTTCAAAATGTCTGTGGATTGTGGGCAAGTAGGGAAAAGCACCAGAGTGCAAAAGGAAATCTCAGCGGGCAGGAGCAGTGTGTGAATGTTAAAGTGCTACTGTGGCTACAATAGCTTCTCAGGGTCAGGAAGAGACTGGTGTGTGTCCTTGGCTCACTCAGAATCACAATCTTGCCTGGTCTAAGACATATGCCTGATTTCTGTCAACCAGAGTGAAGAGTCAGCATACGCTGACCTGTTTTGCTGAATTGGGGTAAGAGCTCATAAATTAAAAAAAATCCCCATACGTTGAAGTGTTTTGCTGCTCTGAAGCACGCCCTAGATACCAGCTTTGTGCTAGACAGGAAATGTGGCTGGCTTTTTAGAAAAAAAAAAGGGTTTATTTCTCAATGTAACCAAAATTAAATTAAAATGCAGGAGTTTTCTGAAGCGCCCCAAATAATTAGAAGGTAAGAAACTGTTGTTAACATTTAACTTCTGAGTGCACGAAATTGTTTGGTACTGTGCTGTTCACCTCTAGCTAGCCTTTAATTTAAACAAAAGCTATAAAAGTGCAATTAGGCTCCAGTCCAATGAATATGTTCCTAGTTTCAAGTGTATGAGTAACCCCAGTGAAGTTAAGATGTGCTTAACTGCTTTACTTCAATAGGATATTTAATAAAGGAAGTAGTTATAATACACAAAGAACAATCCTGCAATTATCGCAGGGAAAGATGTAAAGCGGAGTAAAGTTCCTGTATCTCAGGTTCTGACTGCTCTTAGGTTCTCACAAAGCTGGTTTTGCCCAGTGATTGATCCTGCAGGGTCCTGATCCAGAGACTGTTGAGACCTTTAGATGTGCCCTATCGTCTGCTGTTACAGAGGCTTAGTTTTCAGGCAGTTTCCTAACCCTGTATAGGGAAATACATACGGCACATGCACCTTCATTTGTCCTCTCTGCTTAACTCTGAGACATGGCTTTTTATAAGCATGCTGCTACTACCATTGAGCTCTCCACTTGATTCCATATAAAGCATCTAAACATCATGGATTTAATACGCCCATTTTCACTGCTAAATCAATGTTCTTTATGCATTTGTTCTTGGAACACTGCTCTATTTGAACCATAATTCTTCCCACATACCATAAACTCAGTCTGTTTTCACTCTGATAGAAATTGATCATTTAAAGCAAGAGGAAAAACCCTGTGTCTACCACTTAAACATTTCAGGGCCCTTGCTGGTTCCACATCACCTCAGCACACCAAGTGCTGCAACAGAACTTTTTCACAGTGAAGGTGAGGGAGCCCTGGGACAGGCTGCCTAGGGGTGTGTGGAGTCTCCTTCTCTGGAGATATGCCAGCCCCACCTGGACACTGACCTGTGTGACCTGTCCTAGGGACCCTGCTTTGGCAGGGGTGTTGGACCTGATGATCTCTGGAGGTCCCTTCCAACCCCTACAGTTCTGTGATTCTGTGACTGCTGTGAAAGCATTCCCTTTGGGGCTACAACCAGTCTTTCAACTGCTGGGACAAGGCAAGATGAAGAGGTGCTCAGTATGGTTTTGGCAGGCAGTGAGGGGATGGGTTTACTCAATTTATGACTGACCTCCCATTTGGTTGTTTACTCCTCCAACCATCTTGTGCTTGTACATAGGTAGAAAGAAACATTCTGCTGCATAACTGGATTTGACCAGAGATTAAAGCTGGTCTCCTGTGAAATATGCTGGAGCCCATTAAAGAAAGGATTGTTTGCCAAACATTGTTATATGTCCTCCCGCGACCATAAAAAACATTGTTAGCTGAAGTAATAGTGGAAAATGATTGCATTCCTCTATCCTCCTCCTTACCACCACGCTGCAACGTGACAGCAAACCTGTAATGAAATCTGTGAACAGCTCTGCAGCAGTTACCTTGAAAACTTTTTTTATTGCCCTACATTTCTAGATTACACTGTGATACTCAGCCTCTGTCCAGCATCGACAGCACTGGCTGAGGGATTGAGATAGTCAAAATTAAACAGGAGTACCTTGAATTTTTAATATTAAATACTTGCAGTAAATTTTTTAATAGTCAAGGATAACTTTCTGTATTTACATATTATTATCTGAATAACAAATAGCTTCAAGGGTACAGCAAACTCTTCTGTGCAACTGGGAGAATGGTGAGTTTACTCTTATACATTATTTATTGAAAATTATTCCTTTAACTTCATACACTTCTCTGGTTTTTTTCCTTATGTCTGGCATGGACTTGGAATGCAGCTGTAGAGACATTTTAGACAAGGTGGTATTTTAACGGGTGTAGTATGCATTTGGGTATCTGGGCTGTTACCTTCTCACTCCCTGCAGACATGCTGGGATTAATTCTTCCTTTGCCATAGAGATCCTTTTTTGGGACCTTGATGCATCACTTTGAGTGGAAGAGTACTTCTTAATGGGAAATCTGCTAGAAATCACTGTTGGAAATGCAGCTAAATAGCTGACTTCACATTGCTAGTAATGATCTTGGTGGCAGGAACAAGAAGTGGTGCCACAGGGTAGCAGCCAATTTTGTGAATGTTACCTCAAAAGCATTTTCTGGCTACTTGAATGGCTCTTTGGGATCTTTTCCTATTTGCAATCTGAGGTCTTAGTTTTGGTGAAGCACTGAGATGAGAGTACATTCTCTCTCTTCCATAGACAGCATAGATCACAGAATTAAGTTTCAAAAATTTCCACAAAAGGTAGTGGTTTCAGAATATATTTTGCTGGTAACAACTTGGAATCACAGAACGTTAGGAGTTGGAAGGGACCTCAAAAGTTCATATAGTCCACACCCCCCACCCCACTCCCCACCAGAGCAGGATCAGCCAGAGTAAATCACACAGGAAAGCATCCAGGTGGGTTTGAATGTCTCCAGAGAAGGAGATTCCACAGCCTCTCTGGGCAGTCTGTCCCAGTGCTCTGTCACCCTCACAGGGAAAATCTTCCACATTACATTCACATGGAGCTTCCTCTGCTCCAGCTTGCACCCACTGCCCCTTGTCCTGTCGCTGCCATCACTGAGAAAAGCCTGGCTCCATCCTCCTGACTCTCACCCTTTACATGTTTATAAACATGAATAAGGTCACCCCTCAGTCTCCAGGCTAAAGAGGCCCAGCTCCCTCAGCCTCTCCTCATAAGGAAGGTGTTCCGTTCCCTTCATCATCTTGGTGGTCCTGTGCTGGGCTCTTCCAAGGAGTTCCATGTCCTTGAGCCGAGGGGCCCAGAACTGGACACAATATTCCAGGTGGGGTCTCACCAGGGCAGAGCAGAGGGAGAGAAGGACCTCTCTTGACCTACAAACCACCCCCCTTCTCATACACCCCTTCTAATAGCACTGCTATTGTGAATTGGCAAAATGCCTTTAGTTTTGCCTTTATTTGGTATCAACTCATTGGTTACACTGGTGCTTCTGTCTTACTTAGCTCCAAGTTCAAAGAGCTCTCCAATCTCAGAGCAGAATTTTGCAAGACCAACTCTGTGTTTAATTTTTCTTAGACAGCTTCTGTCTGGTTTTCACTTTTAAAGGATGAAAGCTAAAAATCCAATTGGAGCAGGGACCAGGATCTTTCAAAAATCTTGAGAATTGCTTGACAAATGTAAATAAGCCATTAATACTTAATCACCTAAAATTCAGCAGAATACGTGTCACCTGGAATTTAGTTGGGCTCTTCCTTAACTTTGAGTGTAGCACCATTAAAAATAAAGTCACATGGGGGATACATTTTCTTTGGGGATTTTTGAAGAGCATTTGAAAGGAGATTTCAGCTTCTCCATTAATTTCCAATCAGTCTAATGCTTTGTGATGCATCATGCATACAGCCACAGGCAGATCTGAATGGGCACACTAGGGGATAGAGTGGAAATTTCTTACAGATGGTATTTCAAAATGTATTAGTGACTCAAGTTAAGTTACCAAAAAAGGCAAATATTTTTTACTGTGGAAGGATTTGAGCGTGAGCTTTTAGCTATTTGTCATGTTAATAAAGGGACTTGTTTTAAAAGTGATTGAACTAGCTTTAGCATTTTTATATGTATAAATCAATGAGTATTAGACATGATGGCATGTTTCTGGTATTGTTTGCCTGAGGAAAGCCAGAAATAGCTCACTGGAATACATGGCCTCTTATTTTATGTGTGTGGCAGCTACTTTTGAAGAGTCTAACAATCCTAAATGGAAGGGTTAATATACATTACAAGTCGTGCCATCTTCATGCTGTGTATGTCAACTATATATACAATTTATATATTGTACAATTGGCACTTCTCAAGGCTTTCTACCATAGGCATAAAATAATTTATCATAGAAAAGGGAGGAATTAAGCTAAACAGAGCAGTAAGCATCTTAAAAAACAAGATGCAAGCATGTGTGGATATTTTTTATGCAGAGATATTAGTCCCAGTTGTACTGGTTTGGAATTTAAAAAGAAAGGAGAAAGGGAAAAAAAAAGGATGTTTGGTTCCCAGGGAAAACTTGTCCCACTATTGCAACTTCATTCTGTGATTCTATGATTCATGGGGAGCTTTAACCTACCTGTGGAAGTGGCTGTGTCCCAGCTTGAAAGGGGTTTCTCTTTGGTCTAAGTATCACAGGACACATATTCCTGTAAATTTGGTCTTTGTTGAAGGAAATGGGAAAGAGATGAGACAGTCCTAAGGTAGGAAATATGTTTATTTTTAAAAGGCTGACACTCTCCTGCAGTCTGAAAATCCTACAGGCCTAAAGTCCAGTCCTTCAGCCTGGGAATGTGGGAAATTCCCAGCAGCAGATGCGTGCTGGTAAACTCGTGGCATAGTCAATGGTTTCTTTTGGTTGATACAAAAAGACCCTTTTCCTTGATATGGGAAGGATTGAGAGTAGCACAGACCACAAGGGTTTGGCCTGACTTCTTTCTAATGAATGTGGGTGAAAAAACTGCTGGGAATTCCCACAGTATGGCATTTAAGATCTCAGTTTATTATAATTCTGAAAATGATCATCAACATCCCTGTGTACCAGAAAAGCAGAGGGACAGGTTATTTCATTGAGGAGTCAGGGAAAGTCACAGAATCACAAGGTTGGAAGAGACCTTTGATATCAAGTCCAACCGTTCCTGTCCTTTACTAAACCGTATCCCTGAGCACCTCATCTACCCATCTTTTAAACACACCCAGGGTCAGTGACTCAACCCCCTCCCCAGGCAGCCTGTTCCAGTGCCTGACAAGCCCTTTGGTGAAGACATTTTTACCTAATGTCTAAAAGAAACCTGCCCTGGCACAACTTGAGTCCATCCCCCTCATCCTATCACTTGTTGCTTGGGTGAAGAGACCAACACCCACCTCCCTACAACCTCCTTTCAGGTAGTTGTAGGCAGTGATAAGGTCCCCCTCAGCCTCCTCTTCTCCAGGCTAAACAACCCCAGTTCCCTCAGCTGCTCACCTTGAGTGGGAGAGTACTTCTTAATGGGAAATCTGCTAGAAAACACTAGAAATTAGTCAGGTTTGCTGAAACCATATGAGAGGAGAAGCAGGAACAGTTGAAGGTGTATCTTTGTTTTAATGACTTTCTTCTTCACGGATAAGTGCCAAGGACACAGTGTGTGGAGTGTGGCCAAGGCAGCGCAAGGCCAGTAGACATTAGCTGGGGAGGTTGGCTATTTCCAGACTCTAGAGTCCTAACAGAGGAGCATTTTAGGTAACACATGCTATGGAAATCATCTCTTGAGCAATAGAAAGAGCAGTCGTTTCTTCAGCATTACAGTTACTTCTTGCAAAACAGTCATTCAGTTTCTTCTTTCAAGAATCAGGCAGCAGAGCCTGAATCTGTCTTTTGTTCCTTTGGCAAATACTTTCCTTGCTGAGGACCCAACAAATGGATGGATAGAGGGTGTCAGGGGTGATGCTGAACACCCAAATACTGACAGGGATGTTATGCTGCTTGCAGAGAGGGAGGGAAAACTATCCCAGTGTTTTTAGCTGTCACTCAACAGGAGAGACCCATTTCAAGCTGGGACACAGCCACTTCCACAGGTAGGTTAAAGCTCCCCATGAATCATAGAATCTCAGAATGAAGTTGCAATAGTGGGACAAGTTTTCCCTGGGAACCAAACATTCATTTTTTTCCCTTTCTCCTTTCTTTTTAAATTCCAAACCAGTACAACTGGGGCGAATATCTCTGCATAAAAAATATCCACCATTTGTTCATCAGTAATGATGGTTTTATTTTGAGCTGCCTAGATTACCAAGCTTACAGCACCAGCAAGAATTGCACTCGGTCTTGTGTCTGCACTTCTCCAAATAACTTCAGAAAAAAAGGAGGTGGTTTTCCTTTTTTCTCCTGTATGATAAATCAAAGTGGAAGCTGTTCTGTAAAGCAACACAGATTGCAAAGAAATAACCACAGTAAAAAGGTATCTTCTGGTATCACCAGACTTCCTGGGTTTTTCCTGAAATCTACTGATGCTTCTCTTTTTACCTTAGTTATAAATACAGTGGGCTGCTTCTATCAAGATACACAGAGCATCAGTGTTCTATACCACTGCTCCCTTGTTTACAGTTGTGAGTATATTATGTTATGTGATTCTTATGGAATGCTGTCCTTTAGCTGCAAAACAGGAGGAGAAAATAAAAGCAAGTCTTGAAATGAAAAATGTACTGCTTTGGGGGGTTTTCCCCCTTTTTGATAGGGAGCGAAAATCCATCCTTAATAGAGAATGTTATGGCATAATACAGTGAACATCATCTGTTGGAAAGGAGGATTAATTAGGAAGGAGTTGGAGTCCTCTGCCTGACAGATCCATGAAGCTAATCAGTTTTGTAGCCTGTTGTTACTTTTGCTGTGGACTGGTCAGCAGCTGCATCCCATGCTGGGGAAGGAGATGTTTGCAGCTTGTCACACCTTCGCTCCTGTGCCAGCATGGAACAAGAAAGCCATGCTAGCTCGTTTCTGCTTCTGAAAAGTTACTATTACATTTAGCATTAGCTGCAAAGCCTTGGTGGTTTTCTGGAGAAAGAAATCAGGCATTGAAGTACCTGCAAAATTTAGTGCTTTAGCTCTTGTAAGTCATCTGTGCCCGGGGAAGTCACAGCAGCATTTAAGTACTAAAAGGCAACAGTGTATGTCAGACTATTCTGAGCCTTTGGTTAAACCAGGTTCAAAATACACAGTGGCCTGGTGATTAGGAGCAGTATTTGTTTGCCTTAACAAGCAAGGATTCAATAATACTTTTAATATTTATCTTTGTCCCTTTGTTGATATGTGTTGTTGAGCCTTGTTCCTCTGCTGTGGCTGTAAAACCTGGACACAGAGTGTTCTGCTGCTTTCAAGGTACAGAGCTTGTTGAGGTTTCTTTGTGCTACAACTGCAGAGGAGGTTTCTCCATGCCCAGCACTTTCATCAGGTTTGTGAAGGAGAGACACCCACAGTCATCTCCATCCCAGTGGCTCATTGGAAAAACATATCTTGTATTAAATACTTTAAAGATTCATGAAGCAGCTTTAATTTTGTTTGCACTTCTTCCTGAAGGGTAAAGCTGTCAGAAATCTCTAAATGCATTGCCTAATCCATTTTCAAACTCAGTATATTAAGGTCTGCAAGAAAAACTCATTTTTTGGAGTTTAGCTAGTATACAGACAGGAGAGAAGGCAGGAGAAAGGGAGCAGAAAAGATTTTTCTTTCCTTGATAATGCAGTGGACTGCCTGCATGGCTACAGTGTCAGTCCTTCACAGAAAATACCTCAAATCAAATAAACTGTGAGACCAGCTCTGATAAAGAGAGGACTTCACATCTTTCTGTTGATCAGATAGGACTAGAGTAAATACAGCTATCAAGGAATGAAGGTTCAGACAAAAGAAAATCTCCTTCCCTTTATTACCTACAAACTCACAGGACAGCCATGAGCAGGCTTGTCTGTAGCTGAGAAGCTTTTGTTTTCTCATTGCCACAGTTCCTACTTTATGACCTTTTTTGTGTCAGTACTTGATTTTTTTTCAAGGTTCTGGTCTGCCCACTGAAGACCTTTCCCTGTTTTCTTATGCCTGCATAGGCAGTGCTCATAGCTGGGCTCAGGGGGCTGGCTGGGAAATGTTCATTTACGGAACTGGTTCAATGTAAAGGGAAGAATGAGTGAAAATCATCTCCAGAGTAGAGAAAAATGATCTGACATCAAGCTCTCTGTCACTTCCAAAGGAAATACCAAGCTCCACAGTAGCCAATGCAGAGCAAGAACACTCAAAGACTCTTCCCAAGACAACAGCAGGATGCCTCAGGTTTGATGCTTGGCGTGTTGTACGGAAGGTGCCTGAAGGGTTGTTTCACATATCAGGTCTAATCCATCCTCAGCTAGTCCATGGAAGTGATTAGCCACGGCATCATCAGCCTTTGCTTGGAATCCCTGGTCCTAAACCCATCCAGCAGTGTGTTTCTCTACAGTGTGCCTTTGTGTCCTGGAGAGAGGTGCTGCTTCTTATACAGACCTGAAGGGCTTTGCTGGTTGTACACTGTGAGACCTGATGACAGTTCATAATACTAATGCAGAATCACAGTAATATTAAATGTGAGCTATGCCTGGCCAGCTTATACTATCGTTAGCTACCACAGAGGTCAAACGTTTGCTCTAAATTCTTTCCGAACTCAGTAGTGTTAGACAGGTGTTAATGAGGCCAAGACTGGGCTATCAATTACTGTAATTGTCCTCCCTCACCTGGTTTCCACAGTTCATAATGTGGGCAGACCTAGCACAGAGAAGTGGAGAGCATGGTGGTACCCAGCTCCCTTCCCTGGCAGAGCGCTGGGAGTGACGCTGGTGCTGTGGGCTCTCCAGGCCAGCAGCCAAGCCTCTGCTCACAGAGAAGGAGCTGCCTTCCATGCCCAGGCACTTCACTGCCCAGTGCCAGGGCTGCCAGAAATGCATGATTTCTTGATTTCTTACCAGAGTCAGGTTCAAAGTATGGTTCAGGTTGAACCATATAAAGATGTGCCTTGCTGGGACACCTTCATGCGATTCGACACCTTCACCTTCTGGTTGCTTTTTTTCTCAAAAGAAGTAATAAAAGTGACCAGTGTCACATTAAGCTCCCCCATCATTAGCTCATCGGTTTCTTGCCTGATACTTTCTCTCTGTTTCCAGACTTTGGAACCATTTTCTGAGAGGCTGCCCTATGCCTTATTGAAAGTCAATAGGCTTCTCATAGCCTTTACTTTTCCTGGGACTCATCTGGAATGAACTGTCTCCTGCTGCCATGCTCCAGGGCCAAAAATCAAGGGCTGCACCAAGGAGGACTTCACGTGCCCTCCTGACTCTGACTTTCTGAACCTTGCAAACAGGCACAAGCGACTCAGTGTTCCATTGCAATGCCCTTGGTCTGCTGGCAGTGTTCCTGCCAAGAACGAAGTTGCAAAGGCATTATAAGGTGACAGTGGGCAACGTGCTTTGATGGCAGAGCATCCTTGTGTGTGACTTGCTAATGTCACTGTTTGGCTGAGTGTGTCAACTGCTGGTTAGAGTTTCTTGGAATGAAGGAAGTATTAACTGTAAATTGCTGCAGCTGGTATCTAATTACCGAATACACTGGGAAGCACTTGGGCAACAAGCCAACAAAGCACTTAAGCACCCACTGATTTTTAAGGAAAGGCCACTTGACTGGGATTTCTCACGCTCTCAGGCATCATCAGAAGTGTTTGCTAGTGGACCAGTATTTTCTTCTGACTGCCTCAGCACATCCATCTCATTTTTTTAAGTGACTTAAGGAGTTGGGAGTTCAAGGTTGACTGGAAGCCTGCAGGAAATAAACTCCTAAATCACTGCTGTACTTTGAAAAGTCTACTCAGCTGGACAGCTTCTTTTGCTGTTCTTCATGCTTGCTGTAATAAATAAAATTATGACAGCTTTGAAACCACTGCTAAATTCTGAGGTTTGCCTTTGCCCATCTAGATGTTCCTGTTGCAGCTGGGTTACCCAAGACATACTGTTATGAAATGGTTGTAGCGCTCTTTCCAAATGCGATCATAATGCAGCTTTTCAGCTGTATCCTGCTAACAGAGAAAGGGGAGAACTGAATGACTTAAGCCACATGGGAAAATTAATTCAAAATAGCCTTTTATCTAAAGCAGTCCATGATGCCCCACAATGTAAGTAATCATTGAGAACCATGGCATGAAAACTCTTGTGAAACAGTGAGACCATGGAGGCACAATAGGTTATAATACATAGATATAATATGATGAAGAACAAATCAGTCGAAAGTGGAGACTATGGTTTAAGTGTGATGGTTGGACAACTTGAATTAGAAGGAGTGATGTTCTCAGAATGTAAGTGGGAGGGTGGAGGAAACGTGCTGGAGATTAGTCCTACTCCACCTTTTCGTCCAGACAAGAACACAGAGCTGGGTGCCTAGGTGAATCAGTGGTTACCTGTCTTTTACCAAGCAAAATACTTTGGTCCTTCCACATGTGCTTCTGCTTCTGCCACTTGTGCTCACCCTACCTTTCCTTTGATTGCTTGTCCTTCTAGACCGCAAGTGCTGCTGTGCCTGCCCTCTTACTTCCACACCACTTCCTTCTCCTCTGCTACAGCCTCCTCACTATCTCCAGGCTTTGACTACATGGTTCTTTGCTTTCCTTCTCTCCTGCTAGCTCGGAATGCTGATGCAGGACCCCATCAGGATGCATGGCCTGAGGTGGGCTCCCTCATCTGCCTCAGTTTCCACTAGCAATGCACCCGCTCCTTGTGTACGAGTCTGATTCACTGAGGTGCAGTTTGCTGGGTCCTACTGGCACAAGTGAGGCTCTGGAGCAAATTGCTCTCAGGTCAAAAATGTCCCTCATCAAGGGCAATCTCACAAGGTCTGTGTCTTTAGGTGATGGCTCTTTCCTTTTAGTGAAGTATTCCTGATGGATGACTTGGATATATCGGTGTGGTCAAGAGGGAAATCACATTCAAAGAGAAATACAAAAAGGAGGCTGGGTGAGAGCATTCACACCTCCTGTAGGTCTCTGCCCTTGTTCCAGGGCTATTTTTAAATGATGTAAGAATGCTGCTTAGCCAGAAGTTTTACACAGTAGTTCTCTCTGTGGTACAGGCCACCAACAAGCTGCTAGTAAGAAGCTATGGAAACACTGTAATAAGTACTTATCAGTACTCAGGTTTCTGAACAAGTAGTGCTGGGATGAGTAGGAATTGTGAATAAATGCACTTTACTAGAATTCATAACTGATTTCCAGAGGTTACCCAACAGTCAAGCGTTTGTCGCCCTCCCCATCCCCATGGCTGCTGATAGCAGGAAAAAAAGGTGATTTTTATACCAAAGTAATGAGCAAAGAGGTCAGAAAGTTTGATAAGAGCAGGAAAAGTCATTTCCTGGGATATCATTAGCAGTATTTTAGAGAGCAGGTCCAGTAATTGCTGTGGTAATTCTGAATGGGTTTTGACTGTGAGAACACGTAGGTAATTTTTTACAGTTAGCATCTTTGCTAGTGAGAGAGAACTCCCCTAAAACAAAGCAGTGTGGCATTACAGAGGGGCATGGGCAGGGGCTTTAGGAAGCAGAGGCACTGCTCTGCGCTGCGTGTCTTCTCCAGGCCTCAGGTTTTCTTCTCAAAATGGTGTATGGTAAAATATATATATCAGTGAGCAAGCACCAAAGGGAATCCTGACTCGCTGGATGCAGCTGCCTACCAACTTGACGTCTCAGATGGACCAGATCTGTTTTGCAGATATTCACCAAGTGTGTGCCTGTACAATAAATGTCATGTGTCTCTTATTCCTGCACAAACTTCAGAGTCAGAAAGGGTGGCAAGTGCTCTTTGTATGAGCAAATGCAAAGTTTGCTTGAGTGGGTCCTGGTTTTAAAAGTGTGAGATCTAATTATGAGATACCAGCAAACCTTCTGATGGTTCTCCTGGGAGCACAGGCAGGCTATTGTATTGAGGGCCTTCTCCAGGTTGTTTTTGAACAAAGTCATTGGTATTCCTTTGGTTTTCAAGAGATGCTTTTAGCCTTCTAGAGGATGAGAGCTGCTAAAAAATGTGTGCATGCAGGTACACTTTGATTTTCATCAAGTTGATGGAAAGTTTGCTGCTTCTGACTATATTGCCTGCAAGCCCTCATATCATATTCTGGAGAACAATGAGGAGAGGATGTTCATCAGTGTATTTTACCTCTCAGTGTCTCCTTGGATTTTAATTCTTTCCTCCTTCTCTCCAGGTGCAAGCAGATGACCTACCCAGATGACCTCCCCCAGATCTCTGTGGTCTTTATATTTGTAAATGAGGCGCTCTCTGTCATCCTGCGCTCCGTGCACAGCGTCGTGAATCACACCCCATCGCACCTGCTCAAGGAGATCATTCTGGTGGATGACAACAGTGACAATGGTGAGCATACATAACTTTTCCTCTAAATACTGTACCCTGTGTGGTTAATGGGCATGAAATGTAAATCAAAGGGAGTTTGGTCACTACTACCTTAAAAGCACTTTTTTTTCCCCCCAAAATGTGGGAATGAAACAGCATTGAATCATGCTGCATTTAAACAGACAGGGGAAGAAGGTCATACATGTAACCACTGATTTATGGCTAATAAACTAGATTGTAAATTATTGTAAATGAATGTATTTCTATTGAAGTCAGTAGAATTTATGAGACTTGATGTTTGACCATGAGAGAGCATTGATTGGGCCGCATGCATAAAGCTGCAAGTAAATAGTATCCATGTGTATAATAAATAAACATTAAGTGGATAAACCCTGATGATTTCATTGAAATCCTCACAGGATGAATGACATTTGTATAGGCAGTCTTAATATGGAAATGACACTTTTTGCAAATTTCCAGATCCAGAGAAACATCATTGTGAATAGACTGGAAGTTTAAAGGCTGCTTCCAAGGATAAGTGGGGCTGTACCTAGATAAAGTTAATGATAGTTTCTACTGTTTTATGTGGTAGCATACTCTGCTTCTTCATGATTCCTGTGTGATTTAATCTAGGTGAACCTGCTCTGGCGGGGGCAGGGGGTTGGACTAGATGATCTTTTGAGGTCCCTTCCAACTCCTAACAGTCTGTGATTCTGTGATTTAAACAGATGTTGCAAATAGCAAATTTTGAGTCTTTTTGGGGGTGTAGGGCTGGGGATTTTTTTTGAGGTAGGAAGTAAACTAGACTGAGAAGGAAACAGAATGTGCACAAAGCACATGCGACTTACATGTCATCTGGTTCATTAGTGTAAAAATAACCACTTCTGTTAAAGCATTCAAAACTCAAAATCTTAGTGAGTATAGAGGGTGCTACTGATCATCGTGTTTCACAGGATAATCAGGTTTGAAGAACTATTGGGATACAGGTGTCTATGCAGTGTTTTTGTGTTTTAAGTTGTTATACATATAGAACTGTTGCAGCATCTCAAAATATATTTGATAAATAAAGCTCCAGCTTAGCATTTTCTCCACAGATGAACAACTTTAAATCTTCCAGTTTTAAGTTGTTCTTCTTCTTCAGGACCCCTGAAGAGAGGATTGAGAGAACAAATCGCTAAAACAAAAATAAGTTCCCAAAACCCAATAGATTTAAGGAACCTTTTGTCCTATTCCACTTTCAGTTATGGCAGTGTAACCTATGGAGTAATTATGTGAGATTGCAATGTGATTGAGTAAATGTAATACAGAGAAGAAGTGGACTCATTGTTTCTCAGTAAACTCTTAGATGGTTTTTCTCTGACATTCTTCTAGATAACTGGAGATTTATCAGATCTTTGATTCCAATGATAATGATTCTACTGTGTAATATAGATCAGAAGAATGAGCTTTCTAATGTCCAGGAAGCTTCTACTACTTTTCCTAATAGATATATTTGAGTGAAAGCCTCATTATGAATAAGTTGCAGTGTAAATGAATTACCAAACCTGACTGATTTAAAAAATAGAGAGACCATTTTGGTAATTTGCCCTGTTTATAAGCCTACTGAAATGAAGCTGAATAAAGGAGTGAATGAGTTCTGCTCCACCTGTGGTTGAATGCCTAAAAATGAACAAAAGAGAAGTCTATTTGAAATCTTCGATACTCATTTAGTTCAACGGGGAAGAAGTCTGGTATTGAGGAGCCTTAATTATATTTAAGGGAAAACCCTTAAAATTAAGGGAAATTAATTCTGATAGGAATTAGTTCTTGACCCAAAATCCATCGAGGTTATTTTTCAAACTCCTACTGAATAGCATAAATCAGAAAAAAAAGTCACCAGTCTCCAATGTTATGCTGCTGTAGGGTCAGAATCGCTTCTCAGAGGCCATTTGTAAGCTAATGCAAATCATTAGAGAATTAGAACAGTAATTATTTAAAAATATTTAGACAGGCTACCTCTTCAAAACAACACTTACATCCATCAACCTATATTAAATCTGTGCAAGTCTAACAGTAACTGCTCTGATGGGTAGAGAATGTCTCTCAGCTGATACCCCTGGAACTGGTGGCCCATGCCACAACTGCTGTACTTGGTTTGTATGTGTGAGACTGGAATAGTTCAGGATTTATTTCCTTTTCTGTTGCAGAATAAATCAATGTGAAACATATCATGGCAGGGCTTTTCTCATTCTGAGTATTTTTGTGATTTATTTTTTTTTTTGTCCTGCAGTTGAGCTAAAATTTAATCTGGACCAATATGTCAATAAAAGATACCCAGGTCTGGTGAAAATCGTGCGCAATAACAAACGAGAGGGACTGATCCGAGCCAGAATCCAAGGCTGGAAGGCAGCAACCTCTCCTGTCGTCGGATTCTTTGATGCTCACGTTGAATTCAACATTGGCTGGTAAGTCCTTGGCAATGCCCACAGGGCAAGCAGTTCTGTTTGACACTGTGCCCCATGTCTCAAGGGCTGTGATAGAGATTTGCTCAGCAACAGGGAAGCTGAAAAAACCATAGGGGTGAGATGGCTGTAGGCTGGTGCTATCGCATTAGCAATTACTTTTGAATAATATTCTTGACTATTGCAACGTTGCTGACAATCTCCTGCAATGGCTGCAGGATCCATAAAAACCCCATTGTGCTTGCTCTAGTACAGCTCAGTGGAGAGAGAAATAATTTAAACCACAGTGAATAGGAAACCTCCAAAGCAGTCAAATGGGGAGGTACCATTAAGGAGGCTCTGGGCTGGAGGTAGATGCATTCTTTCCTGTACTTTTTCTCCTTCTCATTTTCTGTCATTTCTTCTTACAAACTCAAATGCCAGTCTGATTTCCTCATACATTTTCTTGCATTTACATTTGAGGGGAATGCTGAATTATTTCCTGCATTTTTAATTGGGCTTGAAATTAGCATGCCTTTCCCTATCCCCTTCATTTGGCAAGGGAGCAGTATTGACTGTGGCAAGAACAGTTTTGGGCTTAATGGGCCACATCTGCAGTTGGAGCAAATCTTTGTAACACCACTTAGTGGCAAATATTTGGTGTTACTGGAAGCTGGGACTGGAGGAACCAATGTGTTCAGTCAGCTAGAAGAGGGCTGCTGGGACCTTCAATATGTAAAGTGTGTATTTCCCAAAGATAGTCTGGTATTTGGTAATGATGATGCAGGGTTATGGTGGAGCTGATTATGCTCTGCAGTTCTGGGAGATATCCCCAAATTAAAACTAAAAATAGCTGTACTTACAACCAGAGAGAAACTTAATTGCAAAGGAGTGGAGTGTTTATTTTTATATGTTCCTGAATATCTTTATGAAATGGAAGATGCAATAAAATAAGTCTTGTAGTACACCTGGTTTTCACCCTGTAGTTGGTTTTTTTTTTCTTTTCTTTTTTTCCCTGGGACTGTGAGAGACAATAATAGCAGCTGCAGTAATTTTCTAGAGGATTAAGAGGCGGTTTAATTTATTTATTTACTTTAAAAGCCACTACATCTTTCAAATGACTGCAAATGTTTATGTAGTGTAATATCAGCTACTGGACAGAGTTGGGGACTGGGGAAGGCATGCTCTGGGTGCTGTTTCCAGTGCTTATCCTGCCCAAGACATGGTGTTTTGAGCCTTGCAGAGAGTTTTGTTATCACTTCTGTAAAGGACATTGAGATCTTGGTTTTGTATTCTACCCAGAGAAGCTAGGAAAGGCTTTTGTGGTTGCTTTTGGATTTGCTTTGCATTAATATCAGAAACAGTTGAAAGCAAAAATCTGGACTACTCAGTAATTGAGAGTGTGTGTATATCTGAGATAAAAAGTGTTTGTGTTTACTGCATCCTCCCTGGTGTACTCTCCTTTCAACAAGTCCATTTGCGTCTCGCTAATACTGCCGAGCCAGCCTGTGCAGCTGCTTGGAGATCACTTGGCTTCTGAAGTAACCACAGAGGATGAATGAGAACAGCAAACATGCACCAGAAGCATCACACATCCCTTTGTTTCAAAGCCCCATGTGAAGGCTCAGTGTGTTCCCTTCTGGTGCTTCTCCTGTTGTTCCACTCTGCCGTTGGGCTGCTGACAGCCATCTCAGGCTCCGTCCTACCTGTTTTCTCCTAGTTTTATTTCAGTCCACCTGTCCACATGCGGTTGCCTGGCATCTCAGTTTCCATCTCATCATCTTTCACTAGGAGGGACTGGAAGTCCTTCCATCTGGACTGCTTTATTTTTTCCCACCAGGTTACAGCACCCTGCTCCATAACCCTATAAACTCAGTAGTCATGCAGGAGTACCTTGTTAAAGGTACCTTGTTAAAGTGCTGCTCTTCTGTTCTCCTACTAAGGTTGCATTAAGGTTTGTTCTCCATTTTCAATGTGTATTCATGTATTCAGAGGCCACATGGATTTCTCCCACTCAAAACTGTCTATAGATTATTTGTGAGGCAATTAAAAATAAGCCAATTCCTTTACCACAGAAAAGAGCATTAGCTTTCTGTTTGGTTTGTGTTCATCTAAAAGTCAAGGACCTGCAGTGCAATTTTAGTCTTCCAATCTATGGCTGCTTTACCTGCCTAATCAGTTGGCAGATTAATTCGTAAGGAATCAGAGAAGGACTTCTTCTCTTTCTCATGAAATATGCAGCACTCTGACAACAAAAAACCACTTTTCTTTAAACAATAGTTGCCCCATTTGTGGGTGAGCTTTTGTCTTATATCGCACTATAGCATTTTACAGGCTCTCATAGATTTACTCTCCAGGGACATTTCTTCTAAACTAAAATACAATCTGGGAGGATATAAAAAAATACTCTACAACCTGGCAAGTCAAATTAACTATTGAATTATTTATTTTGCTGTGCTTAATTGCTGCCTTTTTGCTTCTCAGGTGTTGAAATGTATTAGTGCAGAGCAGAGATTTTCAACTGACCTGTTCCCCTTAAGGCTGTTGGTGTGAGCCAATACTGCTGCTGTGAGAGCAGAAGTGGAGACAACTAGCTGAAAGGGAAGCCATTACTATGAATTCTCAAATAGAATTTTAAATTAACACATGTGTGTGTAGTTCATGTGTAAAATTCTACCTGTCCTGCAGTAGAACCTGGTCTAGTTTTAATGTTTGCTTAATGTCAACAGGAGTCAGCACCTAGAGTCAGCAACCCAGCTGAACCAATAGGTATGAAAAGCTCCCTTACGTTCCTCTCTGAGGGTATATTTTAGCTCATACAGTTCAGTTTTCCCTTCAGCCCTCTGAAGATTTCAACATTCCTGCTCTGGCTTCTGTATTAGTCCACCACCCACTGTGCGTTAAGCAACACACAGTAACACCGAGTACAGGCCATCGCATCCTGGCTGCTAATTGTGTTGCTGCAGATGTAGGGCATTCTATAGACTCCTCTCTTTGTGAGATGGGAAAGAATAACGTGAGGAGGAGAACTTCACTATATTATAACTGGGAGCAAGAAAGAGAGATAACAGAGATGGGGTGTTAATTCTCTGGATGAGAAAAAGGACACATTGAGTGAAGGAGAGCAGAAATCAGTAAGTGAAAGGCAGAGACCACAATATATTAGTAGCCGTAAAGAGGGTGCTAGGAGCCATAAAAGAAGACATAATGATAGAGTATTATACTTGCATTCTGGTTTAGGAATTGCTTTTGCTCCTGTCGCAGAGGTAGTATGGGAGCACTGAATGGAGTTATGAAGTACTGTAGTAATTAAAATTTGCCAGACAAAGGGGGAGTAGCAATAAGGAAGCAGTGGAGTAAGAGGATTTCATCAAAAGTTTTCAGTATACCAGAGAGACAGAGACAGCCCAAAACGAGGAAGCCGGTCTGAAATATGAGCTGAGTATCCATCAGACTGTACTACACACAGCCCATTGTTACAGATTATCCCTGAAGTTGGCAGTGTTTTAAAAATACAGAAAACTGGCATTTTAATGAACTAAGAAGAAGAGCTAACGATCAAGATCCCCAGGTCTATGGCTAATACTTTGCAGTTGCTATTTTATACTGGAATATGTAGTGCACTTTGCTATATTGGCCATAAGCAATGGATTCTCAAGAAAGTGTGCAAAGGAAAAAGGAAGTTATTTCCTCCTAATCGTGCCTACTGGCGTGGTTATGCTTTTGTAAGGCAAAGCCACAAGGTCTTCCATCTCCTGAAAATTCCCTCGTTAATATTTTCATGTGATGTACTGGATGCCAAATGCTACCAGCAGATAAACTCCCAGTCCCCTCCTGTTCAAGCTCACCTGGCAAGGTGCCGGTGGTTCTTTCCTTCTACTGAGAGAACTGCTGAAGGTGAGGGTGAAATTACATTTGCAGCCCTCCACTCCAGAGAGTTCAGACATATCACTCCTGCTCAGGACATGGTTCATTGCAGCATCCCTGGTACCATGCTGGGTTCGACTTGGGAGGTTTTATTTATGCAAATGCAGAGGAAAGGACATGTGTTTATTAAGGGAGGGTTTTTCTCATCCAAAACCTCTACCATCACTTAGGATCAATTCAGGAAGTTAATCGAATACAAATTTTAGATAGGAAAAGGGAACTAATATTATCTGAGTGAAGAGTGAAGCGTGCAACATAAGCCATGTGGGCCTTTCACATTCATGACACAGTGCCAGCTTGCATACATAGGGCATGCCAAAAAGGAACTTCAACTATTCATCTACCTAAACAACCTAGAGTGCTCGTTGAAGCATCCTCATTGCTTTTCAGTGGTGCAGAAAAGAGCTATTCAGATTTGGCAGCCAAAGAGCTGATCTTTAACTCTCCAGCAGTCGTTCATGTCGCATTCGCTCCATTCTGGCTGGGGGCTGCAGGTCTGAAACCTCCCCGGGCTCACAGGAGTGCTGATAGAGATGTCAGGTAGAACAGATGGGGAATTTCTCTCTCCACTTAGAGACTGAGGAAGGGAGTATGAAATTTATTTTTTTTTTAGTTCTCTGAACACTTATTTGCAGGAAAGGCATTCTGCATGAAATATTCCTCAGTTGGCCTCAGTGAAGAATTATGTGTGTCAGTAGATCTGCTTCTCTGCATCTGATAAATGTGTATTGTCACTGAAATGTGAGGTAGCATATAAAATCACATGCAAAATAAGCTTTCCATTTACACGGATTTTTTTTCTTACATTTCTGAGTTAAGTTTTTATTTCATGGTACCTGACAATGGTACAGTCAGAGTAAAATATGGTGTTAAACCATCTGAGCCATAAAACCTAGCAGGTGAGACCATTTTGTCTTTCATTTATGTGTTCTAAGGATTCTTCCTTAAGTAATTGCAAGAAAAAAATAATTTTAAAAATCTGATCTGTGAAATGGGGAAAAAAAGAGGTTGGATTTGTCAATTTTAACGCTCAATTTTTTATCAGAGTAAGAAATAGAATGGTCATGGTGGAGAGGGAAAAAAGACGTGTTTACCTTAAAAGAACCCCGAGATTAAAGTATTTGGGTGCCCAGTTGGAACAGGGCAGACTTTGAGAGAGACATTCCCAAAGCAATTCCTGTCGTTTAGGGAAGGATTTGCTTTTGGACAAATTCAGAAAAAGTGACATTTGGTGGGGGAGGGGGTGCTCAAAAGGGAGTTATTGACAAATGCCTAGTACGATCATTCCAGTTAAGAACTGAAAAGTATTCTGGGGCCACTCCTCAGATGATGCATGTTAGCAAAGCATCCCTGAAGTTGTGAAGCCCAGTGAAGTAGAAGAATTGGACAGCAGAGGATTTGGCCTGCGGCATCATGTGGCTTCTCTTGGATCGTGTGCGTTTATCCCTATGTTGTGCTTTTTTAAAAGTCTGCTTGAAGTCAGCAGGTGTTTTTACATATTTAAAAAGGTGAATTATATAATCATGTGTGCTGAGGAGCTCATTACTAACTTGTTTTTATCTGGAAGAAGCTGTTCTTTTTAGCCTTGTGAAAAATTAGACTTCCCCATTGGCATGAACTCTCCGGCAATCTGATAAGGATGTAAGGCAGCATAAAATGTTTGTTTGCTGTGCTTTCCCATGGGGTTTTAGCTGCTCTGAATTGGCCCAGTACTAACTACAGAATGCATATGCGTTCAGTGATAGACTTACAGTGGAGCTAGAGAAGCCTGTATGATCACAGTATGACCCCCTGCCTTTGCTCTTAATCTTCTTACAGGCTTATTCTGTACTCTGGGTTAAACCCTGCCTTCCAACTCTTTTCATAACTCTAATATTTACCTTGGGAGCACTTATTCTTTGAGACCCGTGCTACTGGCAGTGCTGAAACTCCCACTGAAATCGTCATGGGTGCTCAACACCTTGGAAAATCCAGTGTTAATCCAGAAATTGACCTACTGGTAGGAAAAAGCATTAAATGCATGAAATGCATGTGCTATGTTTAGTAATATGCTCAACAGTCTTTGGCAAATAGACCAATCCTTTTGTTGTGAATTTGCTCTTGATCAGAGATTCCTCCCACAGACTCCCCAGGAGAGCTTCTATACAGACTCACCTGCTCTGGATGTCTGGAACTCTGTGATTCTTGGGGTCCCTTCCAATCCAGACCATTCTATCATTTTATGATGTTCCTCCCAGCACATCCTTGTACCTGTGGGAACTCACTGACATCATGGGACAGTGATGTGCCATGTGGAGTTTCAGCCAAGCACTGTCAGTCTCAGAATTGGACTCCAGCAGTGTGTTGCTGTATTTCTAGAATTGCTTTGGAGAAATAAAACCTGGGTGAAAATACCCTTTAGCCTAGTGGAGGAGAGCTAAATTTACTGTCCTTTCTCTTCTGGCTTTAACTGTCCACCAGCGATCTATTAGAGAGAGAGGAGGATGCTGGCAAATACACATCTTTAGAGCAAATAGAAGGTAGGAACTTCTCATGTCACTCAAATTCCAGCCCAATTGTCTGCTTGGTTTTTATTAGGTGGAAAAAAGAACTGGATGATGTGAAGCCCTAAATTTAAAGCTGAATCTTTTGATTATATTTAGTTTATCAAAATCCATCATGTCTATGAATATGCCTGGGAGAATTTTTCCTTTTGCTCCACTAAATAACTTGCTATCAATATGCTACTCCATGCCCATAAAGTACGTTGAGTCCGATACGAGCTAGGAACCTAATATTTTTGCATCTGTGAAAAGTAGAGATGAATCTCAAAATTCACATCTGGCTTATGTACCCAGTCAATATTGCAGCTCATCAGTATAGTGTGTTGGACATATTTGGACTCCAGCACCCTCTTCCACTCTGTCCTTTTAGTCCTGGAAGCTGTCAGGGGCACCTGACTTCTGCAGATGCGCCATGGAAAATACAAGACAAAAAGGGGGAAACAAATCCAGGGAAAGAACCCTGGTGTCTATAAAGAGGATGGGTAAATCTACATAATAATGTAGCGGCTTAAAATTAGGAAAAAATTAGAAATTACTAGGAAAGATTTAATCATAATCCTTTCACAAACCTGAAGCAATTAGACAAAGCCAGAATTACCAGCAAAGTTGACAAAGGATTTGATGAATGTGCAGCTCAGCTTACAAAGACACCATGTAAGTCCATTGAGCCTAATAGAGCTACTCCAAGGCTGGGCTTTGCTAGGGATGAATAGCAATGAAACCCCCCTCATATTTCATGGATTAGCCAAGATAAGCAATGTAAACACAGTCCATTACCCAGCTCTGTTCAAGCTTATAGTCCTTCTTCATTGACCATTACCTTGGGATCTTGGCAGGCAGAAAAGCAGAGCACAAGCAGCATTGGTGCTGTTGAGGGCATTGTCAGCATCTGGGATTTGAATGTTCCTGCAGATCACACCGAGGTGAGCTGGGGCTTGGCAGCCGATTGCCCCATCACTATTTCTGCTGTTCCTGATGGGCAGGCTAAGCTGTGAGAGCTCACAGGCCTACAGTGTTTAATGAGAAGGCACTCTGTTCTGAGTTCTGAAAAAGTGGCAGAGAATGCCTCTGTGCTGGAGTCTCTTACACCATCTGTGACACCTCTCTTACCTGTGGGCCTGAACATACTCTGCAAGTTAGTCTGGACAGACACTGAACCTTTCCTAGTCCTAATACCTGTGGGATGTGATTTCCACATATGTGGGTACAGACAGAGGGTGGATACAGATCTGTAACCTGAGGGTGGAGTTAGCAACACTTGCTGAAGTAGTGATATCTTCAACATTTATGTTTCTTGAGTGCAGGCCACTCAAACAGAGCTTCCATCGCATGGACAGCTTTCAGGTGCCTCAGATTTTGTGAAAGTTCAAAATCTGAGATTTCAAGTTAATAGATTGATTGAAGTTAATGAAATTTCATCACATGTTTTGATCCAACCTTTGTATTGCATTCCAGAGATCCCTCCTTGTGCCATTCAGATGCAAAGCACAAAGTTGGGCAGTAATAAATCTAAGCCATACAACAGGAAAAACTACAGGAATTTGGTCAACTGTGGTGATGGGAGTAGTTTGGTGATGGCTGGTGTGGCAGCAGCACCAGAGCTGGGAATGGATCATTCTTCCTTGTGAAGAAAATGAGGCCCAAGATTAGCATTTCCAGGGAACAAGTTTCAGGCACACACAATCACAAATATGTTTGAGGGATGAAAATCAGGTGGACTGTTAAATATTTTCTTCACATCCTTTCTCTAACCATTATTGGGGATACACTTCAACAGTCCAATTTTAAGCTGTCTTGCGAAGCAGCAGGCTAAATTCCCTTTGTATTCAAACTAGGCTCCTCTGGAACATTATTAATCTCACCTATTTTCGGTGTCTACGTTACTATGAGAAGCATCTTAATATAAAAGTGCTAGCCTCTGCCTCTCTGCTGAGAATGAAAGTTTGAGGCAATTACCTTGGATGTGGGGGGGTCTATTGCAGACATCTGACATTAAGGGAGAAGAATTCCTTATCTCTTTCAGCTTTTTCATTACATGATCTCAATCTACACTTCAAAGTAAAACAGTTGCAAAGTGAGCACCCAAGGCGAAACTGTAGAAGGAGCCTGGTAACCTCAGCAAGTTTTAAGTACAATGGTTAAACAGGCTTTCTTTGTATCAACATAACCATCACAGTAGTTGAGGACTTGATTGACCAAAGAACTTTAATCAAGAGAGATTAAAATAGTTTTACAAAATCAGTCTTTCCTTGCTTGTCCAAGACCCACATCCAGAATCAGATGGTAGTGAATAAGAATGACGGAATTTGGTTCTTAAAAAGGAAACCCATTTACAGGCTTCTGCTTCAGAAGGCACAGTTTTCCTGCTTCACAGGGCAGGTCTGGAAATCAGACCCAAACACAATAAATTTGTGCATGCTCTGGGACTTTGCTGGGTGCGACTGTGTCCTGTGATGTGCACCAGGTCTCAGTGGAGGATGTGACCCTCTGCTCTGTGACTTCCCCACTGCACCAAATCTGTTGAAGCACTGCCCAAAGGCTTCAGGACTGGGCCATCTCCCAAAGTGTTACCAGGTTTACAAAGGAAGTCAGAGTCGGTTTTGTGATGAGGCTTCTGCTGCAAGTGCTCCTCATGGACAGTGACCTGCTCCAAGGTCATTTTTGTCCTCCACAGCTGCAAAGAGGAGGCAGCTTCTTCCAATCTAACAACCAGTTGCTTGTCACTACTGACATATACCTGCTGTTTGGTATTTGAAAGCTTTTGTTTCAGGGGCTGGAATGGAGTGGGAGAGCCTCCTGCTGATGCTATGCACAGGGCTTACCACAGCCATTCATGGAGGCTCCTGGTTTGTGATGGCAGAGGGGTGTCTTCGTTGTTGGGCTGCATCTTCTTCTGCCACCTCTAGGCTGATAGGCAGAGATAACATTATGGAAAGAACAAGGCAAGTTCACTTTTTCTGCAATGTTCCCTGCTTTATTGCAGTTGCAAGAGTTCTTCTGCCACCCACCCACTGGTTTTTAAACTGGTTAATCTCATACATGTAATCTCGTATTAGTAATGGAAGGGGCTTATCCTGATTCATTAGGTCACATTGGCTCTTTATGTGGGTGCATGATTGTGGCCTAAAGACCATACAGATTGGCATTCTGAGTCATGTACTGCACTGTCCTCAATCCCAGGTGTTTCTTGTCTCTCCCACAGAAGGAAAAAGAATAATCTCCTTGGAGTCTGGGGTGCAGTTTTTAAAATGCCATGCAAAGAAAGAAAAGGGGGCAAATAGAAACAGCACGTGATCCTGATGACTGAGGAAACATTTAAAGCCAAAAAGGTACTTAACCTGAGCTGAAAGCACTCTATCTCCTCTGCTTTCCTGCTTCTGCGGAGGCCATTGCTATCTGCAGGACTGGGATTTGGCTGTGGAAGTGCTGCACCAAGATTGCAGGTAGCACACAGTCATAAGAGAGACCTCAGGCCATTCCAGTCTTAGGGGATGCATTGATTTATTCCTAGAATAAATCTAGTAGAATAGCAAAACAATACATGTTGCATATGAGATGAACATCTCTTTCATAACCTTCCTTGCCAAGGGGTATTTCTGCAACTTGCAGTGTTGTTCTTCTGTTCCCACCACTCTTGTGATCAACCTTTTTATTGACTTGCATGTTCTGTGTTACTGGCATCCAGCTGATAAATTCAAATGTCATTTTTCAAGAGTAATCTGAAAAAAACTACTAGTTTAACTCTCTTTGACTTCTCTCCAAATGAAATGCTGTGACACCTTGGGTTTTTGTCAGTTATGCTCTTATTTTACGTTGGTTTGTGGTGGTTTATTTGTGATAAGTAGCTCATCATCAATACTCATGGGTGTCCCTGAATCTATGTCTCCTTTTACTGTGGTGGGAGGGGCAAAAAGGAGAGAAAGCAAGCAGTGTGTGCCCTTACGTAAGTAACATGAAGCCTGTGTATATAAAAGACAAATATTCTGGCTGTATTCAAGTACAGAGAAAATTCTGGCTTATCCCAGAATAGATCAGAAAATTAATGGTAGTTCAGATCAAGGCACTGAAGATTGAAAATGGAGGTTGAGGTAATTTCATAACTTGTCCATTTCTTTTGGCCTACACAAAAAAATACACGATAACCAGTTATAAGATTACAAACAAAATAAAGGGTATCAAACTTGAAACCCCAAAGGAACAATTGCCTTTTAACGAACAACAAAAGAATAATGAGGAAAGATCAGTGTTCAAATCCAAGTGCCTCTGAATCGCAGTGAACCGCCATTCCCTTCAGGATACATGTGAGGGCTCTGCAAAGTCTTCAAAGCTGATTTCAAGGGGAAACACAGTGACAAAGGAGTGAGCCAGTGACAGTTTCTGATGCTGCTTTGAGAAGTGCTTTCCACCCTTATGTAAGTCTGCTACCTCTTTGGAGCAGTCTCTGTGTAAATTCATAGCAACCTCAGACTACCTTGGTCAGAAATGAATGTTTGTGCTGAAGCTTTTGACTTTACTGAAGCACTTTGGGATGTAGCTTCTGTTGAAAGCACATTGATGTTTTAAAGCCTTTTGAAACGATGGCACATTTCCCGCAGCTCGATGCTTTTGCACCATCTGGCAATTGAAATCTTCTCATCACCAAAGAGGTTTTAGAAGGCATAATGCAGCCACACTTGTCATTCAAACTCGATCCGATGGGGTCAGTCCTTAGGAAACAAGATTAAAACCTTTGAGTAACCTTCAGATTCATTCAGTCCCCGGTGTGTTTTGTTCTCTAGGCATTGTCAGCAAGAGCAGGTATTTAATCGCTACCAGGCATCCTGGTGGTGTAGCCCTTGAGGGACCATTTAGTTACTCTTGGTGACAGTGTCTCTCACCAATTGCCCATTGCAAAATGAAATTACAGTCTCTATGCCTCAGAAAAAGTGTTTGGTAAGATTTTTGTGCTGCTAAACTCTGGTACAGCTTCATAAAGACAATAATTCCTGTGCTGTTGCTATGGGAAGCATTCCCACCAAGCCCCAGCCTCTTCAGCCTGTGGCAGTGACCTGCATTCGATCCCGCTGCGCCGTGGTACGGGCTGCTGTCGCGCTGGGCTGCTGCTCTCAGCCTGAGCGAGCTTCGTTTTGTCAGCCTGCAGAGCGGGACCCTGGGATTACTGGGTGGCTGTAAAGCTTTGTGCTGTTTTTATTGTTCTCAGGGTGGAACCTGCACTTACCCGGATCAAAGAAGATCGAAAGCGGATCATCTTACCAGCAATCGACAATATCAAGTACAACACTTTTGAAGTGCAGCAATACGCCAATGCAGCCCACGGCTATAACTGGGGGCTCTGGTGCATGTACATAATCCCACCGCAGGACTGGCTCGATAAAGGGGATGAGTCAGCTCCCATCAGGTAAATCTCCCATGTGCTGTCATTCCGATACCAGCGATGTTTCCATCTCAGCTGTCTGCTGCGGGGGAACTGAAGCGACGCAAGGCTGTGGGCTCTGTGTGGGGAGAGGAAAATGAACCCGTAGGAAACAGATGGCTCTGCAAAGCTGCGGATGCTGTGTCACGTCTCAGGGCTGCACCCCGATGTACAGCAAAGTGTGGGTGCTCTAGTTGTGAATGTGTGGTTCAGGTTCACGTTGTGGCCCTTAGTTGGACAGCAGGATCTTTTTCATCTATGCTTTTATTTTCCAGTGGACTGTGAGGTGAGTAATAAGCCAGTGAAACATGGTGTGTGTGTGTGAGAAATGAAGGTATTTGTATGAGATTACAGAGAGGCTGGCTTTTCTTTTGGTCTGTAGGCAGCACTCTTGGCCATCAGCCCAAACCAGAGCTTCCCAGCAGCACTAGTGGGAGATGTGTTAGCCTTGTCTTCTTGGAGAGTTGTTCTTTTTTTTTGGAGAACTTTGCATGTGCTTTGAGTTTTCCCACTGGATGATTTTTAAAACAAAACTGGACTACATAGTCAGAATGTCATTTTATTTCTCTCTGCAAAGGAACCTTTTACCTAACAGAAATGGAATTTGTGAAGGAAACACTGTTTCAGTAATTGTTATAGTATTTTTGGAGAACTGTTACAGTGGGAAAACAAGAACTGATAAGCAAGGGGCTTGCTTTCCCCTTCATTTGAAAACTCCTATCACTTAGGCTTTTATCTCCATTGCAGATGCTTGTCTAACAGGTCCACTGAGATCTCCTGTGTTGGGTGCAGAGTGCTGTTGTTAACTATTAACTCAAAAATAATGAAGCTCAGGGATGGCGTTTAGGTCGCTGGGCCCTATTTTTGAGATTTCTTAGGAAGGACACAAATTGCCCATCTTAGAGTCATCTTCTTTTTGATGTAGATCAGCTTCATCCTAAGGTAAGCTAAAACTCTGTTGAATGGTCCCAGTGTAGGCTCTGTCAGAGAAACTGATGTACTTCTCTTCCAGCATAGAGCTTGACTGTCAGGTCCTGAGAAACCCATCCAAAGAACATGCCCATCTGAAAGGATCCAAGTGGTCTTTTGGAAGTGAAAGGACACAAACTGTTTGTATTCTGAAGGGATCAGTGGGATGGTGCCATCTCACAGGATCTGTCCCTCATACAGAGAGTAATATTCCAGCACATATTTGAGCAAGTGTTACAAGTGGCACTTAAGTTCATTCTCATGCTCTGTGACTGCAAAACAGAGCTGTAGAGAAACATTAACCTTACTTACTACAGGACAGCACAGCCCTTCATCACTAACCCTTTGCTCAGCTTGAAACCTCAATAAGCAGGAAAGTAATTACTTAGGAAATCAGTTTTCCTGGATAACATGCCCTACTCGCCTCACATTGTTTAAGAAGTGCAGGTGTTTCATATCTATTTCACTCAGCCCGGAGAAATAGTTTATTGATGAATGAAAATTAATCAGCCAGAGCTTTCATTCCTGAAATCGGGGTTTCAGTCTTTTATTCCTGAAAGGGTTTGCACACTTCATTACTCCCAGTTTATATGTGAAATCGCTGTATTAATTTTCATATGAGTTGTCCTAGTATTTGAGAATCTTCTGTTCTGGAGACAACGATCACATATTGGATAAGACTGAACTTGGAGGGGGAACCTCAGCAGGTTCCTTTGACATGATTTTCAGTGGTGGTAGGCTGTGCACTACCTAAAGTGGTGAATCATAGAATCATAGAATCATAGAATGGTCTGGGCTGAAAGGGACCCCATGGATCATAAAGCTCCACCCCCCCTGCCACAGGCAGGGCCACCAACCTCCAGGCCTGGATCTACACAAGGTTGCCCAGGGCCCCATCCAACCTGGCCTTGAACACTTCCAGGGACAGGGCATCCACTCCTTCTCTGGGCAGCCTGTTCCAGCACCTCACCACTCTTTCTGTAAAAAACTTCCCCCTAATATCTAATCTAAACCTTCCCTCCTTTAGCTTTAGTCCATTCCCCCTAGTCCTGCCATTATCTACCCTTTTAAAAAGTTGAATCCCCTCCTGCTTATAAGCTCCCTTCAGGTACTGGAAGGCTGCAATGAGGTCCCCCCGCAGCCTGGCAAATGAAGCTGCATCTGCAAAACACCTCTGGAAATTCAGCTACAGATCTTTTTAATAGAGAATAAGGAATCTCATCCCTGTAATGCTGGGATAAGAGGCATTTTTCAGCACTGCAGGGCCTGATTTACTATGGACTTTGTCAGGTGCATGTTCAAGCTCTTTCCAGAGCTACACTGCCCAGGACAGAAGTATTCAAGCACTGAGTAGAGTTGAAATCTGATGCACATAAGTAACTGGCTCCTGAGAGTGTGATTTTATTCTGAACCCAAGTGAAAAGCCCTTTGAAAAGCCCTTTAAACTGCACAGAGACAGATGAGACAGGCAGCATAAGGAGGAGGGCACCCAAACCTCACTGCCAAGCACTGGGAACACCAAGATGTTGTGATTGCATAAGTATCTCTCCTGCAAATTATGAACTACATGTCCTAAAATGCAGAGATGTCATCATCGAACCATGACACACTTACCTGTCTCCCTGGGAATGTGCACTCTGAAGGCAGTGATCTAGGAGAGCGGAGCAGCCACTTTACAGCCACCCAGCACTGATTTCTGATGGGCCTCTGAAGCAGCAGCAACTGGGTGCATTTGGCTGTGCTGTAGTGTTATGCCTGGCTAGAGAAATACAATGTAATTTTGTGTTTTTTAAATGATATGCCAGCATGATTATGATAATGGAAAGACTGGAGACGTGCAAGTCTTATTGATGAAAAAGGTCAGGGAATCTGTACTTAGAATTGAGATTTGAAAGCACCTATTGTGGGGATTTACAACCTGTATAAAATGTAAGGCATATTTTCAAAAGAAAGGGAAAATCAGACTAGTGAGCAAACTTTTTCAAAACTCTGTATTCGTTTGGTACAGACTTGAGTTTTGTAACCAGCTTTCTACAGTGTCTCCTGCAACTGTGATTTCTGTTTCAGACCAGTTTGCAAGGCACGCTAACTGGTCTGCATTGATGGTGTTTGAATCTATGGGGCTGTTCAGTGCATTCATAAGATTACAGGACTGTTCACCAGCATGAAAACTGCAAGTTTGACTAGTCCTTGCTGATGCTGTCCCTCCTACGACATCCTTAGACACCATCTGCAGCAAAGAGTGGGTTTGTTTTCTATCTCTGTGTGTATGTTGTAAAAGAAAAGGCTAATAACCAATAACTCCCATGACTAATTTGGTGGTTGGTGTAGCTGAATACTTTCTCCCAGCTCTCCAAAGGGATTAAAGATTTTCAGTGTTATAAAACTGCATGGCAGTGAGGATCAGAGCCCTGGCATTTCTGATGTTTGCGTTATGTGAACAAACATCATCGATCTGCAGAATTGGGTGAGGCATTTAGAAGGTAGAGTCTGATTCCTGTTTTCTCCTGGGATTACACAACAGATGTGCTTCTTTTCTCAGAAGTTTTCTGTTTGAAGCCTGATCCCCTGTTTTCTTGAACACTAACAGTGTTGTGATCCTACTCAGAGCCTTGCTGGGAAGGAGCAGGAAGTGTCCCTCAAGTCAGCGGGGCATCATATAGGCAGTCATGTCAAGCACACACCATCAAATGTCACATCAGCTGTTGTGTTCCAAGTAACAAAGGGGATATGGCCTTGGAATGCAAAGGTGAAGAAATAGCAAGAACAAAGTGTCAGATTTTGTAAAGATATCTGACACAAAGTCTGTCCTTTTTTTGTCTGCATTAATACTCTGAAATTCAGAACAGTTAATGTTCCCCAAATCGCCTTTGCAAACAATCCATTTTGCATGTTTGGCATTTGAGATGTAAGATGTCTCTAACATGAAGATTTAAATGAGGATTGCTATCTTGACACACTGTGTCCATCACATCATTTTCCATTTGTGTTCCTGAGAACACAGTGCCCAAAGACATCCTTATCATCCAGCCACAAACCGTGTAACAAAGGATCCCATTTCTAATTCATTTGACTGTGTATTGAGACAAGCTAGGAGGGGTTCGCATCCAGAACATAGTGCTGATCTCTGGAACAGCTAGGAAGGTGTCTGGGACCCTCATCTCTGGCTCTGGCTCTGGCTTGTCTTCCCCCACTTGCCATATTATGATGGACAGCTCTGCGTTTGATTTCTTGATCAGCAGCCACTAACGACAGAGCCATTAGTCAGCCTCACCCAGCCAAGCACTCACTGCACAGCTTTCCATTTCCTCCTCCTCCAGCAGCAGCAGTGCATTTCATTGTTGCATATGTTTTCACTTGCTGCTTTAATATGGCATAGCCTGGAACCAGCCACGCCAGCAAGCACACGTCTTGCTCGAGTACAACACTCAGCGCCGGACGTGCTCGCAGGGCAGCGGTTTGTGCTCCTGCGTGGGGCTGGAAACCCCTGTGCCCGTCGCACCTGCAAGCTAGGTCCTGTGCTGGTCTGTCGTGGCAATGGGGCTGTGGCCACACTGGGTCTCTGCTGCTCTGGGAAAAACCCATCTGTGCACGTGGGCTTAGATGGGGCTTATCTGTAAAGCCTTTCAGGGAAAGCCGTGCTGTCCCATAATAATACAGCTGGTGATGTTTATTGATTATGGCCATCTTTTCAGCTGCTTCTTCCCAGGAACCCATAACAGAGCAGTTTATTTTTATTTGTCCTATTTCTGACAGGTATCCTGCCTGTTCCAAAAAATATACTTCTATGGGACATCAGAGAGTTATTCTACACCCCTGTTGCCCTGCCAAACATTCTTGGTTGCTATTTTCCATGTGCTATAGCTCTCCAAAGGCATTAACAAACCTTCCTGTCATTAAGCCTGTCAGCTTTTTTCCCGTAGCTCCTAAGCAAATCTGTCCTTGAGTTCTGTTCTCCCAGCCTGGCGTGACTCTTTCCTGTGGAAGACAAGAGTTCTGAGAAAAAATAACTGCTTGTGCAGGTCCCCACTTACCTCTTGAGCCAGGGGTGTGTGCTGCTTTGAATCCTGAACCAAAGAAACATCCTGCCAGCAAAGTTGGAAAACTCAAATATACTGTAGGTGATGTGTCATTTGAGTCCCTTTGTCTCCCTCCTTATCCCTGCATAGGCATATGTATGTTTATATATTTATCTACAGTTATTTTTGTGTTTGCATTTATGTATTTGTGTGTGTTTGTGGGTCAGTTGTCCGGGAAATTTTTAAATGCTCTGAAAACTGTTTCAGACGTGACCTGATTGCATGTTATAGTGACCTTAAGGCAGGGGGAGAAAAAATGCACAAGGGAGAGGAAGCCCTACCATCTCACGTGCAGTCTGTCAATCCAATCCTCATCTGATTCTCCTTTGCTTGGCCTTGACGAAGCCCCCAGTCAGCATCTGTCAGCTGTCTGTAAAGGGAGGGAGGGGACTGCATCTGGCTGGAGACCTGGGTGTCAGCACCTGCTGAACCTTTGCTGACAGAGCCTTGCTCCTGGAGATCTCACTAAAACTAAAGAGTCATGACTCAGACCTACAGCAAGCAGCTTTCATTTTGGGCCAGGGTGTCCTGTGTGTGGTCCCCCATCCCAAACAGGCACTGCCTTCTTCCACCCAGTGCCTTTTCTCCCTCATAGCCACCTGTGCTCTCCCTGCAGAGGCAGGGACAGAGGGAGTGCTTTCCACCATGAAGTGCTGCTCTCTGCTCCCTCCCCTTCCCCAGGGTGTTACCCAGAGTAATGTCTCTCTCCTATCTCCCTTGCTCCAGCCTTGCCATCAGGTAATTTCCACAAATTGACTGTGCTGTATCTTTCTCCAGTGCAAAATCGATACTATTCTATGGTGCATTTTAGGGTTTTATCTACAAAAGCCATTTTGCTATGTTTCCTACCTTATCCTTTGAGCGCTGCTGTTGATTATAATTAATGCTTATAACATCCTCAGTTGTGTCGAAGAATATTCCACAGATCAATTAAGTTTCACACCTCTAAGGTGTTGGGAAAAAACAGTACACCTCTAATTGCTATTTTGTGATACCTTCCTTCCAAAAACATCGCTGTTTTACTAGAAAGTTCATGACTTAAGGAAAATGGTCCTTTTATACAAAGCAGGTGTGGTTTAGGTTGGTGTATTTTACTCTGAAGCTATGAAATACTAAGGGCACGCAGTTTCTCATTTGCTGCCCCTTGACTAGTGAGCAGTGCTTAAGATGTGATAAAACAGCTGCTTTTGCTCATATATCCATTTCTGACTTCCAAGGGAAGACTTTGCTATGCTGTGCTAAAAGTGGTAGATCTACTGGAGTTTCTCAGGTGTAGTGGAAGTACCTAGTGATGGCAGCCACGTGAGGGTCTCATCCTTTGGAGAAGCAGGGGGCTTTTTAAGAGTGCGATGTGTTAATGTATCACCGTAGTCTGGTATAAAATTATCTACCTATATGCTTAAAGCACTTCTGGAAGCGAATCTTAGGCTTCCGAGCTGCTTGAAGCAGTTCTC
The DNA here is from genome assembly GCA_013400835.1 of Zapornia atra. Lineage (NCBI taxonomy): Eukaryota > Metazoa > Chordata > Aves > Gruiformes > Rallidae > Zapornia > Zapornia atra. The sequence goes on from VZTU01013301.1 coordinate 70,508, forward strand.
AGACTTTTACCTGGTGACCACATTATTATATGTGCTTCACAGATGGAGAAACAGAGGGAGGTGACTCACTGAAGACCGGATGAGTGACAGGGTTGGGAATAGAGTCAGGGTCCCCCGGCTCCCAGCACTCTTACCAGCTCACTGGGCTGTGCGATCGCATTACTCTTAGTTTACAGTTGGGTCAGTCAAAGCACGGGGAAGTTAAGGGCCTGGGCTTGATGAGGACTGAATGCCCAAAACACTGCCTGAACCTGATGGAAGCGTTGAACATGCAGTATGCAGAAAATTCAACGTTGTGCATCGTAGGCCAGTTCTTCCCTTGCGTCAGGATGTGGCCAGGGCAGAGCCACAGGCTTCTCAGTTCAGCTTCTGGGCTTGCAGCCGTGCTGCTGCGCACAAGAGCGCTGGCTGCAGGCACCCCAATTCAAGTAGAGAAAGGCACTGACAGTGGCAGTTGTTGACTGGCTTCACTGGAAAGCTGGATGTCGTTCCTTCTGCCATTGCACTGCTATTTTTGCTCATTCCTGAAAACTTTTTTTTTTTTCTGAATAAGCCATGGAGGCTTGTGGAGTCTTTATTTGAATGTATCTAATGAGAAGAAATAAAGCCTAGAAGAGAGGGAGTTGAAAAGACAGCCTCTGTGGCATTCGTCTGTGAGGATTATGTAGTTGCATCTAAAATGTATTTCCCACCCCCATTCAATTAACAAGTCAGTGTTTTAACAGACAGAGCCGACAGCTGCAAAAATCCATCCCCCAGAGAGAGATATTCCAGCACCTGAGAGCAGCCTGCAAAGACTAGAGGTACCATTCCTCATTAGGAAGGAAGGAGGGAGAGAAGGAGAAACGTCCTCATGGGAGCATCCTCCCGCTGTAAGGAGCTGCCTCCAGAGGATTTTTTGGAGGGGCTGGAAAGAGAATGAGTCTAAGGCCAAACTAGCAGCTCAGTTTTGCAGACCAGTGATGCTCTAGCCCTCATCCAATGAAGCCTATCTTTAGCTTTAAATCTGTAAAAAAGAAAATGAAGAAAGTGGCTTGTGTTTCTTCTCCCCACCCCCTTCCCGTTTTTATCATGATTAACACTTAAATATCTAAACATTCCCTCAAAGACTTACTTCATTTCAGAGCTACTGGGTTCCCTTTCCTTGGCCATGTCCTTTTATTTCAGTTTCTAGATTAAATTTATTCCTTGGTATCCTGAAAATGTGGGTTTCAGTGATACAGGATGTGACAGTGGGATGTATGTAGGAGATGTTGGGTCCTGTGTACAGGAGGGCACTAAGCTTTTTTTAAGCAAGTCTATCTTGAGGCATGGCTCTAGGAGCTAAAAGCAGGAAGATGCATTCTACCTGATAACTAGGATTTATAAATACCATCCATCTTGCAAAGATCCAGTAGATGGATGTGTCCAGCCAGGAGTACCCAGTACCACGCATGGTTTTCACGGAGTTCTGAGACCACTCCTAACTAGAGACTGATTCAGCATAAAGACTTCACAGATAACAGCACCAAACAGTGCAGTGCCAGAATTTCTTGCACACACAAAAGAGGGGCTGTGGGGTGTGGGAGAGGTCCAAGCCCTGAGGGCAAGGGAGGTGACACTGCTGTAGTTCCTCTGTAGGGTTTGTGATATCTGGCCACAGTTTCCTCCAGCTCTTTTCACTGTATGGGTGCAGGGACCTGGTTGGGCGCCCCACTTCAGTCCAAAGTCATTTGTGAAGCCAGATGTTTCCCTTTGTAAATACCAGCAAATCTTGTCCCCTCAGCTCATGATCCAGGGAATGCATCTCTCTCTGTAAGAGTGGAAGGTGAGAGTTAATCAAGCTTCAACTTCTTTGTCAGAGACAGTGCCGATCAAATGTGTTTCTATCAACAGCTGCCTTTTTCAATTATGCAGAGAAAACATGAGAGGGGTAGTGTGCACTGACTGCAGCATAGGCTTGTACTCATCTGAGAGGCTGTGATGGCTTTCAAACTGAAAAGGTGCAAGGCAGAGATGCTGAAGTGGTACCAGTAATGTGAGTGCTACAGCAGAGTGCATTACTGGTAAGTAACAGCAGCAAATGAACCTTTGTGAGGCTACCAAATAGTTCCTGCCATAGCCTGGACTGTGTTGGGCAGTGCCAGGGTATGCATTAGGCCCAGGAGCAAAGAATTACTTGATCCAACTGTCTTGGCCATCTGGTTGAAGCCTTTTTAACCTCCTGCTGATGAGAAAAAGGACCTGGTGTAGTAACAACTGTTCCAGAAGCCACCTGCTGCTACCGGTGGGATCCATGGGTAAAAAAATGTGTTCATTTACCCAGCCAGGACAGTTTTTCAGATGTGTGTGAGCTTGCCTCATGAATATGTTTCTCAGATGTCACACACAAATACCTCAGGAAGATTTTCTGTACAAGTTGAAGAAACAGGCGGGTATCTGGTATGTGAGAGTCTTCATGGTGACACTGTAATGTTAGTCCTTTACACAGGAGAATTCTTCAAATAGGTTTTGGACCTTTTCCATCATCTTTGTTTCTGTGTGGCATTTTCAAGGTGCATATACTTAAACTCAGGCCATAGACAGAGCATTCTCTATTCTATTGGAAAATGGGAAATTGGCAGAAACTAGAATTTCCCCATCTCTTTACAATAGCACTGCTAGGGATGATGTTGCACCCACCAGATGGTCCAAAATTGCCTGCCTTTCAATGGAAGAGGGAGCACAGCTCATTCTTCTAGGCCAGCTCCAAAAGTATTTAGTTTCTCACAGGATTTTACAATTTCCCTGATTCAGCAGTCAGGTCTGTTGGGATCCCCTTAAAACAGGGGTGGGCATTTCTGTTCCCCAGGGCCTTGGCATATGCTGTAGATCAGACAGCAGGATCTTGCAGTAGATGCTACCGCACCTGAATTGCAAGTCCAGTATGGAGTTGCAGGCTCTCGTTTCTCCAACTTAAAGTTAGTCAAGTTTTCATGTTTAAATTGTGGGCTATACTAGCAAAACCTATCTCCTACCTTGAATTTTAAAGAGGTAGGTGGTGTGACCTGTACAGAGATGCAGAGAAAGTGTGAGCAAATGAAACTAGCAAATGTCCCTGGCTTGTTTGGCACTGAAACAATGCTTATGTTCATGTGGTCAGCTGTCTCAAAATTTGTTGTGTAATGTTGCTCACTGGCAGGTTTCAGCTTGCTTTGTAGAGGAGAGCATAACTGTAGTTTTGCACTTCAAGAAACTGATGCTCAGAGAAGGGAAATGATTTATGTGAAATAACCCAGCTGGTCAGTGGCAGGTCCAAGGGCAGAGTCTTCTTCATCTGAAAGTTCTTCCTTTTCTAAGGACTGACCTCAGCAAAAATAGAAATGTTGATCTTGGAACAGCCTCACAAAAGCTGAAATTTATCTGCTAGACTTGACTCCAGGAAGTCCCTTGCCAAACTTCACACCATGATTGATCAATGGCTTTCAACGTGCACCTACATTTAATATGCGGGTGAGGGAACTCCTCGTTTCTGACACAGCTTATGGAGTTGTGTGTATTAATCTTCAGATAAAGTGTTGTCTAGTTCTTGTGCTACTCCGTATTGGGGGATGAAGTGCACACTAATAGATACATTTAAAATATAAACTTGAAGACTGAGACATGGTTTTGGTATAAATTTGTTATGAGGTGAGTTCTGTAGTAGCTAATAAATGACTTAATGTTTTTTGCTTTAATTTCTCTGTGCAGGACACCAGCCATGATCGGATGCTCGTTTGTAGTGGACCGAGAGTATTTTGGTGAGATTGGCTTGCTTGACCCTGGTATGGAGGTCTACGGAGGAGAAAACATTGAATTAGGCATGAGGGTGAGTAACAAAGAAGAGGCTTTGTTTCACATCCATTTGTAAAGAAAGACGGGGAGCCTCTGGCCCAGCAGAATTGCTGTCCAACTGATAGGCTATTACGCTGAAGTAATTGATATTGCAACACTGTCTGGAACTGACAGTCCCAGTAAATGAACGTTCCCAGCCTCACTGGCCTTGAGAGAACTGATAACAGTCAGAAATATGGTTTATTCGTTCATTCTGTCACTGTCTGAACCCAATGAGACAGGCTTTCCCCTTTCCCAGTAGCTCTGCTTGTGCAGAAAACTACACTAACAGTCTTCCTGTGCTCAGTGTGCCTAGATGATGTCATATGCTTGTGGTCTGTCAGATGCAGTACCAACAGAAAACTAAGGCCATGCTGGTGGAAGTCGGTTGTAATCTTCTACGTAGCAGGCCCGGCGAATGTGGTAGTATTTAAAAACTTTAAGGGATTGCAGGGTACAGGTATTTGATCCTGTTGGATAGGTCAGTGAAAAGTGTGGAGAGATGATGTCAGGACAGCATCTGTCCTCCCTGCGCTTCTGGACCTGTCGGTTTGATACTTGTGATCTGCTGCCCTTGTTTTCAAGGTGGTACTTGTGAGCAACTCCTTCTGAAGTTCCAAGGAACATGTCTTTGCTTAGCACTTAGAAATTAGGCCACTTAATGTTGCATGAACACACTTTCCTCATTATAAAGCCGACTGTTTAATTATTTTCCCCTTACTCTTTATTCCCTGCTTCACGGTAACACGTCCCTGGTGCATGTAATGTGCTCATTAAAGCATATATTCTGTTCGTGGTGAAACACTGAACATCAAATTAGTCCATTCTTTATCTGACTTCTTTTTTTTTTTTTCTAAAATGGCTACAAACTCCTTCACACCAGTGGGCTGAGGACGAAGGTCATTGCAGCAAGAGTTTATTTCCACATATGGGTGTGTATTTATTATTCCAGCATCTCAAGAGGGATAGGGTTTGTAATGGGACTGTGTGAATATACTGCTTATACTTTAAGGTTCAGAATTCACATAGGGGACAGAAAAACTGCTACCACAAATCATCCAATTTTCCTTAAGAGGGTCAGGCTATTACCAGGATTGTGTGAGCTTTCCTTTATCATTGCGCAGGGCTTTGAGCTGTTTGAAACTTTTTCCACATGGCTGCTCTCAGAATAGATTGAACGCTCTGGCAAAACTCTGGCGCAGCTGATGAATAAGCCTCCTAAGAAATCTGAAAGCTGTCGCTCTTCCTTAGATGAGAAGAGCTTGCTGAGTACGATTAGGGCTCCTGGTAAACAGAGGCAAAGGCTTTAATAGGATTATGGAATGGCACTTGCTTGAAGAGATGAGGATTTGAAGTGAGCTAGGACAGGTTTTTCAGGGGTAGGAAACCTGTTAAAGTCTGCAGAAACCTGGGATCTAGAAACCAACTTCTGATTCAGTTGTCATTTTTTTTGGTTGTTGTTTGGGGTTTTTTCCCCTATAAAGGATAATTAACTCTACTGTTTGAGAAAGGTTTGTGAAAGTACAGGAGTATGAGTGAGTTCATGCTGAAATAAGCTGTATGTCCATAGCATGGATCTGCTACTCTATGTTTTCAGCCTGTATCTAGCACAGTGAGTAATATACAGTGTCTGCCTCCTAATTTGCAAGTCCTGTGTGTGATCCCCTCCTGCGTGTCTTTCAGAGCTGTCAGAAGCTAGCAGCGTGAAAATGCAGAGGAATCTTCCCCTTTCTCTCTAGGATGTTGACAAAATCACTGTGAATTTACAGAGTTTTGTTGTCATTCTTCTTGGGTTTAACTCCAATATCTCAAAGTTACAAAAAATTCATTCCCTTCCCAAGGCTTGGTGCCCTGACCCGTGCAGGGATATTTGGCACATCCCCTACACCTACACAAAGGGATGCTGTTGCCCATGTGTGACTGCTGGTGTGCAGCAATGAAAGACAGAAAAGGGAAGGAATACATGAATCAAGGAGTAAGGAGCAAGAAATAATGTAATAAGTTATAAAATGTTAGGAAAGCGGTGGCATGCGTTTGGCTGAAAACAGCCCCTATTTAAAATAGCTGTAACAATAATCCTTTAAACTTTTTTGCAAATTATCATCATGTTACTGCTAAAAGAAAAGGGATTAGGCTTGGAGTGTGCAAATGAGATTACATTGCATCTAATGAACCCTCATTTAAATTGTTTTAATAAAGTGAAATAGGGAAAGGCAGTGAAACTAATGAACTGATTTGGGGTGATACTGGTTTGATAACCTGGCTAATTCCCCTTAAATCTATTGTTTATTAAAAAGTCATCATCTTGGGTATTCTACTGTTGGCTTTTCCCTTTTCTAAATTCCATAGATGGAAATATTTAAATAATTGCCCTAAGTGATTTTCTGTACTGAGTAAACTGTGCATAAACTGACCGGGGCTGCCATGTCTCTTGAAAATATTTGGGGCTCTGCAGCTCTTTTTTTAACTTGTATTACTTTTTTGTGTAAACTTAATATTAGTAGAGCTGTGATGTTCTCCTAATGGGGCAGCTTTGCAGTGATGCCCATGTCTGCCAAGCTAGAGAGATTCTGGTTCAGTTGAGAAACAGCACCCGCTGTTCTTGGGAAATAAAGGGGAGATGGACATGATTGCTGGCTTGTGAGAGTAAGGAAATAGATGGACACTTATGTAATGTCATCTTGTACTATATTTTTCAAAGATGACAGTTTCACTGCAAGATGGATAAATACAGCACTGAATTCTGCTGTGGACAAATGGTGCTATTCTCTTCATGTTCACCAACCAACTTATGATGCTGATGGGAATCTCTGTGAACACCTAAAAGCTGATTGTGGCCAGGAATTTACAAGTTGGGGCTGACTCCTATGTGGATGAGGGGCCCTTCATAAGCACGGGCAGCTTAGCTTGTTAGCTGCTGTCAGGCAAGGACTGCAGCACTGCCCTGCCTCCTTGCATCCACGGGAATCCAGTGAGCGGTGAGAGCCCTGTTTTCATCTCAGCTGTGCTTCAGCCATCCTGTTCCCAACGTGGAGGCACAGGTAAAGAAAAAACACGGTGCTGTCTATTGTAGCAAAGCTGTGGATGTGCCTGTGCTTGACAAAAGCACACTAAACTCAGGGTATATCATGTTCACCTTGTAGTATGGAGAGATGTCCCAATAGTAGAGAAAAACAAGCCGTGCTTGAGTGTAGGGATCCCTTTAAATGAGGCTCCCAGATCGTGACCCCGTAAGAAACTGAGTGGTTTGCAAGCGCCATGGAAGTTCCCCTCCTGGTGGGAGCTACAGACTTGCTTAATTATTTAGAAAGGGATCATATAAACATTAAAAGCCTACTTTATGATTTGACCTAATAGAAGCAGTTTATGATGCATCTTTTTATAGGAAATCCTTAATCATCGCACTAAGGATTCCCTTCTTCCTCTGGTGCTCCAGTGATAAGGTGAATGAATTGCTGTTCTTCTTATTTTGTACCCGTCAACTGTAATGGGGAGTGGGAAGAGATCAAGCATTTATTTTAAAGGATGCTCGAGTACAAATTAAATTCTACTTCCCCCATTAAGGATCCAAACAAATTAAAGAAAATTGCAACACTGACAACTGGAAGCAAAAGTTTCTCTCTTTTATGGCTGGCATTTTTATCTGTGTCTATATATGGCCATACTATTTTATTCTCAACAGCACTGTGACATAGCTCAAAGGAGGGAATCTGCATCAGTCGGTGAGTTCTTAGAGGTGCTAACTCAGAGATTTGGAAAAAACCCAACAAACCCAAATAAACACCCCCTCAAAATAGTGACTTGATCAATTTGAGATAGCTTAGAAGCCGTACAGACATACCGTTTAGGAGGTCCTGGACAAATCAGAAAGGTATCAGTGTGACAAATTAGCTCTGTGGTAGACGTAAGTGATAGGTTGCTAAACTCCAGCTGAGATGGATGCTTAAGGTTAGCTGTGACCTTGTGTCATAGAATCATAGAATGGTCTGGCTTAGAAGGAACCACAAGGATCATAGAGTTCCACCCCCCTGCCACAGGCATGGCCACCAACCTCCAGACATGATCTAGACAAGGTTTCCCAGGGCCCCATCCAACCTGGCCTTGAACACCTCCAGGGACAGGGCATCCACCACCTCTCAGGGCAGCCTGTTCCAGCACCCATCGAGCTGTTGCGTCACAGATGACTTTGCCCAGTTTTGGCAGCTGGCAATGACATGACCCAGGGAATGCATAGCTCATCAGGACTGAAAAGGATTGCTGAAACTGGGCTAAAAGCTCAGACCATTTGCTGTCTCTGCTCTTGTGATTACATCGCTCATGGTGGCCAAGCTGCCTAGCAAAAATGAAGCATGGGTTATTACTGTAGAGGTGCAGTCCCACTGCTGGGCTTTGCATAAATACTGCTTGTGTGTTTAAAAAAATTGTGATGCAGATGCACTGAAATCTCTGTACAAGGAAATAAAACTCGTTATGTAACGGACTTCCCTACACAAACAAATCACTGCACTTTCCAAACTGATGCTATCTGGCCCAGCTTTACCTTCTTTAAAAACAGATGAACCACATTTTCTCTGAACAGAAATGCTAATGGTAGATTGTTGAGAAGTGAATTCTTGACCTGATTTTATTACCTTCAGCTAAGGAGATTTAGATTCCTTTGAGCAGGCAGTGTTTTAAACGCAGATTCTGGGCTGGTACGCTGTAATAAAAATGCCACAAGGTTTATGTATGGCAAACTTTAATTCTGAATTCTGGACAATGCTTTTTAATCTGTATGATTCATGAGGCCAGGCACCTAGTCTTAGAGCTAAGAGATAAGTAGGAACCCAGCTCTGGAGAGTTTCTCAAAATTCCAGGGTTTTTTCCCCCACATGCTGTGGTAAAATACAAGTGAAAATTGTACAAAAATACAGGTTAATCAAAATGTCTTAGTTCAGTAAATCCAAAAGTACTTAATCTTTTATTTTGACCTTTCCCAAGTTGTAATTTTTAGTATAAATTAATTTCAAATGAAAAGGTTTTTGAAACAGCTTTTCAGTTTGAAGGTGTTTAATCGCTTCAGTGATGTTAACAAAAATTCACAGTCGCTGGCATCTGAAATTGTAGCACAGTCTGTCCTAAGACATGTCTATTCATGTTGGATTGAGATAAATCAGCATTTTCAGCATGAAGTTAAATGCTTCTAAAATGTTTCTGAGCAGCTCTGCACTGCCTAAGCAAAATCCTAAGTGATGTCATCTACTGTTACTGGAAATTATTCTGTTGCATGGGTTGCAAAGATCTCTGTGATAAATTTCCTAGGTCTCACCCTCCAGATAAGCCATGTAAGTAGAGGTGTCCTCTTGTCCATCTCCAATTTAATTTAGCATTTTTATAGGCATTTCCTAAGGGAAAAGAATGCTAGGCTTGTAAAGTCAAGCATTAAGAAATCATGAAAGGCTTGAATTCATGCTGCCTGGATTACATTAACTCACAACTCCTCTCCCCCTTCAACGTAGGGATTGAAACGGTCTATTCTGTGGTGATGTGCATATATGATGAGCCAGGTCCTCTGGCCCATCTGAATGTTCAGCATCTCTTAATTCCAGTGGAGTTTCATTGATTCCAACAGGATGAGATTAGGCTTGACATTTGTATAAAGCAATAACGCATTCTGTCTGGAAAAATGAGACAGACTTAGTTGTAAGTGGAGACGTTCATGCAGGCATTAAATCCCAGGCTGCTGAACCCTGGAGTGTCCCAAGTCACCGCGAATCACTGCTGTCCCCATCGCCAGAGCGTGCAGCTGCCGGTCCCGAGGGGCTCCGCAGAGCGATAATTGCATTAACAGCTTGGAGAGAGCTGGTTGCAGCCCTGGTTACTCTGGTCCTGGCCCTGTGGTTGTATCCTCCCAGTAACTGGTGCTTGTGCCTCCGTGCAGTGAACCAAGGAGACACAGTGCTGTCAGCGAACAAGAGAACCATGAAAAAGCAGATGAAGAGGACAGGCTGTGTTCCAGTGTGACAACCAAAGCCTGGTGCCAGGTTTCAAGTGTCTGACATCAACCAGAGGATTTTCCATGTAAATAGTCTTCCCACCCAAGTCTGAGAGGAATGTAAGAACTATAGAGCAAAGCCAAACAGCCAGAAGACAGCCCTTGGACCATTCTGACAGAGTACCTGGGTGGTTCTTCTACCTGGTCATTTATATGCTCTTAATTGTATTTTAAATGGGATGCACAATCTTGTTTCTGGGGAGGTAACCCAACTCCCTACCTGTCTGCAATGTCTTGGAACCACAAAAAAACACCCCTTTTTCTTTGGGCTTTTTTTTTTTCTTTTTATTAAATTGAATATAACTGTAACCTTGAGTGGAAAACAATGTTTTCATCAGAACATAGCACAATGGTGCTGTAGCATGAAATTGCCAGCAAACTACAGGACTAGAGCTTGTGAATACTGTTAAAAAACACTCTCTAAAGCAGGAGCATTGGAAATAGCTCAAAAAAGAGCATCTGGCCATTTGGCTTCAATATCACATCATGCTCCATCGGGTGTAACATTTTATGTTACAAACTCTTTCATGTACTAGGACATTATAAAAGCACGAGGCTGGAAATTCAGAGAGAGATCCACAGCAAAAGAACTGAGGAAAGAAAATGCTCCTTTAGTCTGTGCTGCTTTCTTCTCAGCCACATTCTTGCAGGTTTAATCTAAATCTAACGCAGGTTCCTCTGCAGCGGCAAGTGTGAACTGAATGAGAGAGAGGAAGACTGCAGAGAAGCTGAGTATGCTAATTGGGTCAGGGTTGAAATTGGTTTTGCTTGCCTAATGACGAGACTGAACCAAAAGCCTAGAGATGAGCTACAGCTGGTCAGAAACTTTCTGGTATGACATGTTTTCTATTGCAAAATAACAACTCATCCAAAAGTCAAAATGTTCTGTAGAACTCTATATTTTGATGCTGATGCCTGAACGCCTGGCACGGGCTGTGGTGTACCTCGAGGTGCCCAGCTGTCTGCCCTTAACCATGTGCCCAGTACCGCTAGAAGGAGGTTTCTTTGAGTTTTACAGAACTATTTTGAATCTCTTTCAGAAGTCTTAAAGATACATATCTATTAGGGCTGTGAACAGCCTTTTATTTCAAAAAAATGAAAAGCGAAAGTGTTTTGGGGTACTATCTGTCCCCAGGGCAGGGAGATGCCTGTTTTCCAGTTGGCCTTTTGATTGGCTTCCCAGGTGGTTCTTGTTTTTCTGAGGATGAGAGGTTTTATTGCAAGCAGAGGGGCTTGTAGGATGGCAGGACCCATTTCAGCCTGAGCTTCTGCGGTTGTAGCAGCACCTTGGTTTGTGCCACTGTCTTGCATGAAGGTCACCAACCCAGATCAGCAGCCCTGGTAAGTCCTGGGGGTTTGAGACCCTCAGCCCAAACTGCTCTCCTCGGCTCCGGCCACGGCTTCTACATGTGGTTGTGTTGCTGGAAGGGTTTTCCCAGGCACCATTCTCCAGCAAAACCATCACACTTGGGAAAACATGTTTCAGCCTTGGAGGTGGGCTGTCAGATTTATAGGACCCTCCAGTCTCGAGTGCAGCATCTGGAGATGGGATTGTAGGCACTGAAATGTATGAAATATCATCTGTCGCTGAGGTGTTACCCTTGTTGGAAAATTCACGTCACTGTTATTTATGGTGTCAGAGAGGGGCATATAAATCCTTACTGCTTGTGAGGGGAAGCACGCCTGTGCCCTGAGCATGAGGAAAGCACAGCTGATCTTTGAGATGTGGGTTAGTGGTGGGGAGTGCTGTGGAATTTAGGTTTGTTTGGCTTAGTTTAATTCTGCGTGGAAAAATCTGGGGGGGAAACGTGGCAGTTTTGACTGTGGTTTTTGCAGCCTGCTAAAAAAAGTCTAACTGACTAATAATTACCCTTGCAGCAGTGTTGCTTGAATAGAGCAAAGCACGTGAAGCTGACCTGTGAGACAGATACCTCCGAGCTGAGGAGTAGGAACAGGGAAGGAACAATGCGTGTACCTGTGTCGCTGAGTAAAGGTTCGCTCCTCAGTGCCAAAAGAATTATATCATTATCTGCATTGTGTGGAGTGTGCAGAAAGAAAAGCCACTTAACACTGTGAAGAAATGAGAGACACAAACTATTTTCTGTTTAAGGTGGCATAAAATGAGCCACCAATGAGAAATTTTTAATGCAGGCCTTCTATAAATTCGGTGTCAGTAGCCTGTGTAGTGTGATGTGGATATTCCTAACAAAGAACCCCCCAGACAGCATGGTGGTATCGTAGAGCAGGTCAAGCGCTTGACTGGGGAGTGCTTGCCAGCTGCATGATCTTGAGGAGTCTGTTTGCCCATCCTTTGTTTGCCCATCTGCAAATGGCAGTGGCAATATTCAGCCCAAAAGTGGGTAAAAATGGTACAGGGAGTGGTGAAGTCGTTGTCTCTGGCATGGCTGAGAACGTCCTCTGGCAGGCACGCGGACGGGCTCTTACGTGCTTTGCAGTTAGTGTTTCAGGAAGGTGCCGTGGACCAGGCACCTCAGGGGGCGGTGGCAGGGGGAGGTGATTTCTCCCCCAGAGAGCTCAGAGGGATGAGATCCACATATAGGGGCCAGAGCGGGCAGAGGGCAGGAAAACAGATCCCTATTCACTGAGCACAGGCAGAAAAAGCGCAGGAGTGAGTGTGTGTGGGCATGCTGGCAGTCCTTGGCACGGAGTCAGACGGTGAGCAATTGGGAAGTTCATCTGTTGCCCCCTCATCTTCCTCCTGCGAATAGGTTCTAAAATATTTTTCCCAGCCTTGCCTCAGTTTTATAATCTGTTCCTTTCTGGTGCTGGTGGCAGGGAGCATTTCCTTGCAGTCGTGTTGTAGAAGGACACCGGTCATCAATTGTCCAAAAGAATAAAAAAATGGCTCCTGCTGCAGAGGCGTATCATTGCCTTCAACTCAGTGTCCTATAAAACCTTTGAGGGAATGTTTCATGACCCTATTTTGGGACATGATGTGTACCTTTAGATCATATCGGCTGCCAGGAGGTGGAAACTTGATGGCACTGGCTTGCCACCTTTGTTCTGTACTGTTTTTCATCATTATGATGGAGCTGAATTCCTGCTTTGTTCCTGCAAAATTAATTATGTCGGTATGGAAGGAAGGAAGGAAATGAAACAAATTCCAATAAAATATTTAAAGACTCCCTTAAAGAGTTTCAGGATCTCATATTTTGTTTCCTACATAAGAAAAATAAGGCTGAAATGTTTTATTAGCACATTTATTATAACTTACATTGCTCTATGTGTACTTTTGCTGCTTGCATCCTGCAGCTAGTATAGATCCACACAGACAAATTACCTTTGCATCTTCATATGTCATTGTTTCTCTTCCATGAACATCAGATTGGATTGCATTTATATATATATATATATATATATAAAGCACGCACAAATGCATTGGTCAAAATGCCAATTGCTTTCCATTGGTAACTTTCTCCCATCATAATGGAAAAGTGTTTGCTATTTAAAGGAAAGGAAAAGCAAACACAAAATGGCATATCTGTCATTTCTATTTGTATTCTAGGCTTAGAAAAGGCAGATCTCACTGAAAAATCATATTTAATATGACATACAGAATTTATAGCATGAGAAGTGCAGTCAAGGAGAACCCAGAGAAGCATCAAAATATGTCTGCAAAATCTCAGTTAGGTGCAACTGCATATTACATATTCGAATGTTTTGACTGTAATAAAATAATCTATTTGCATGTTTCAGTAAAACTGTAGCTGCATATTTCTACCTAAAATGCCACTTAGGTTTTCTCTGCTTCTCTAATAGTGTGTCATTTACACAAATATCTTCCTATCAAAAGAAAACCAGACAATTCAATAACTTCAAAGCATGTCACATCTGTAATTCCTAGTACACTCTGGGGGAGCAGGTAAATAAACTCCTCCATTTAAAAATAGAACTGTTTAGGTTGGAAGAGACCTTTAAGATCGAGTCCAAGCACAGCCCAACCCTGCCAGGCCCACCTCTAGATCATATCCTTAAGCACATCTACATGCCTTTAAAATACCTCCAGGGTCTACCACATCCCTGGGCAGCCTGTTCTACCCTTTCAGTAAAGAAATTCTTCTTGATACCTAACCTAAATCTCCCAGCCAAGGGGAAACTGAGGAAGGAGGCTCTGAAAATATCCTCCCTGAACATCTGAGAATCATATGATGACAGAGCCCAGGTTGGAACTGTTATAAATTGACTTTGTTGTATTTCCCTACTGATTCCTCTGAATCCAAAGGCTGGAGTGATTACTGGGGGTTACAGCACGTGCATGCGTTAGAGGAACTGTGCTTAAAGTTCCTATGTTCCTTTAGGGCGTGATTGGGTGAAGTGAGGACAAGGATGGTGGACTTCAAAAGGAATAAGGAAATTCCAAAGCCTGTTCCGGAGGAGAAGTGTGAGAGCACATTTAAAGCAATTCTCTTGAGATCTGTTATTTCTGCTCCTGTTTCAGCTGATCTCACCATGTTGTGCTGGCAGGTACCTCGTGGGCAGCAGAGTTTCTGATGCACCTCCTGCATTGCCCTTTGGGGACGCATCACCAACCACTGTCTCTGTCCCCATGTAGCAGGGGAGATTGTGTTTTCTGTCTCTTCCTGTGCCTCCCCTTGATTTGCCATGAGTGGCTCTTGTGGGGTCAGCCTGATAGTGGTCTGCTGAGATCAACCTAGGGCCTCCTGCTTCAGCAGATGCAGAGATGTATGCAGTATTCCTTCTTCACTCCTTGCCATCACCCTTTTTACCCTGCAGCACAAACTCCATCGATTCCTGAACAGCTGTACAGCAAGAAGGTGCAGATACCAGTGGCAGCAGTGCACGCTGGGCCAGGAGTGCTGCTTGATAGTGATGCTGTTTTCCCTGGACCCCTACCCCTCTGCCTGTGGTTCGGCCTTTTGTGCTCGTGGTCCAGGCATTCGGTGCCCCGATGCTGTGCCGTTAGCCCAGAGGCACTGCTCTGCCAGACCCAGTGTGCCTCCGAGAGCTGCTGACAAGTTCAGCTCCAGTTAGCTGCAGTCCAAGGTCAAATGGGACTTTAAAATATGAATAAATGTCAGGGTTTGCTGGCACATCGATCTCAGTCTTTTTGATTACTGCCAGATCGCATGAATAAATTAGCCTTGACAGGTGCGATAAATTGTATAGACTACTGATCTCAAACAGTAAATGTTAAAGAAGGACGTGGGAGGCGTGGAGGGGAAAATACCCTCTGCAGATGCCTGTATTAAATGAGGTGAGTCTTGATACAGTGCTCCGGGGGTGATCTTCAGGCAGGAGGAGGCCTTTTGTTCATTTGAGATTCTGTGCCAAGCTGGGGCACGTCTCCTACTGAAGTATTGATTTCCTTTGTCAGAAGAAGTTTTGGTTACTGTGCGTCATGAAGCGAGAGAGCTTCAGCTGCCTTTTTTCCCCAGCTGCACTGCCCATCCAGGGGGGCTTGGACTCAGGGCTTCTGGCTCCCAAGAGTGGACGTAGACAAGCAGGTCTCTAACTAAAGAAAAACCAAAGTAGAGGGTGTTGGAAGTAGCTTTGTAGGAAGGTGATGTATTGATATACTGAACACTGTCAAGCCACGATTCTTTTGCATGGCAGGTATTTGCTTTGCAGGGACTTTTTACTTGAAACCAAACCAGGTTGATGCTGAGTTTCTCTAGCACTGAATTTTTTTAATAAGGAATTGTTATCTTTCATTGATTGCTAATGAGCATGTGAAATGAACCTGAGAATAGGATGTTTCTTTTCCATACTACTTTGCCTAAGAACTTTCAGTTTTCATAAATCTAAAATCAAATCTTACAGTGTTCTCCCATATCAGGCATATGAAAGTCAGATTTTTGTCAAACATTTAGACTTTCTTTTCTATGTATTGTTATGCCCTTAATTAAGCATTCCTCTTTCTGCAGCAACTTACATTCTGTCTCCCCATCTTGATACCTTGATACAGTGTATTCAACTGTTTCTGATTATGCATATTTATATATACATACAGGTGATGGGTGAGTGCTCGTTTTGGGCTGTTCCTCTTCTCGGGGCTGCTGTGAAATAGTTTGATTTATGCTGAAATGCTAAATTTCAGAATATGGCTAATCAAAAATGCACAAAGCAGGGTTTTTTTTTTTTCCTCCAAAAGCAGGAACGTATGGAAGGGCTGTATTTTGTAGGAAAATAATTAAAGAAACTTTCACAGAATCACAGAACATTAGGAGTTGGAAGGGACCTTGAAAGATCGAGTCCAAACCTCCTGCCAGAGCAGGATCATCTAGACTAAATCACACAGAATTTAGTCTAGGGGGTTTTTTGCTTCAATTTTGCAAAATTAAAGCAGAACAGAGTCTTTACGTTAGGTGGGCTTTAAATTTTCCTTGTGAATTTTCTGCATAGCTCCAGTTGTCTTAACTAGAATTATACGATTGTCACTTTTGCACATCAGTTGTCCCATCAATAAACAATAGCACGTGTATAATTTAAAAGGGGCTATTACCAATCTGTTGTTTCTATTGTTTGTGATGACCTGATACACTCACAATATCTGTAGTTTTAGAATGGAAGGGGTTACAAAAAAATGATTTTTACTTACATAGAAATGCCTTTGATTATGTATAGATATGGTAATGTAGACAGAGGTTGGGTGAGAAGGCTGGGAAAGAGAAAGGGCCTTTCCTGTGACAAGAGCTTCACTGCACGGATGGTTCCCATCATGCGCCGTGTGTGCAGTCGGGGTGTTAAAAACAGCAGTGAGAAGAAGAAGATAAAATGGGGAGTGTTGATAAAAAGGAGGGTCAGACACAGTGCTGAGTAGTAAGAAGCAAATTGCCTAATAAGAAGGATTTTGAGAATGGTATAGAAGCTCTTGAAAGATCAGCAGATGCAGGCAGGTGGCTCCAAGCCTCAAAATGTGTGCTTTTCTGATTACTGGTATTATAGAAAAATGTTTACAAAGCAGTTGGGAAGAGGATGGAGATTATATTCCAAGGGCCAGGGAAGCATTGTGATAGACTTAGGAAGCTAGGCAAAGAAGCTGTTAAAGTAAATAGATAAAAGTGTGAGTATTTCTAGAATTGAGGCTGCTTGAGCACATGCCAGATGAAATGAGGAGGGATTTGCTTGTAAGGGTCAAAGCATCTTCAATCTAAAAGGCTGTGCAGATTATTAAGGGTATGATTTTGCATGCATACAAAAGTGCTTTTCAGTGTTTCCTCTCACAGTGTCCATTGTTTTCAGGTCCTGTAAACATGAATTCTCAAATGGTAAAGCTCTAAAGCTTCAGAGCAAGCCAAAAATGAACCTTCAGGGACTTTGTGCCATGCAATATACTGATGTGAGAATGGATTCAGATGATAAGTTATAGCTGTATGGTGTGCATATATCGCACTGCTCTGCTCCCTCCTCAGTAATCCACCTGTCCAACCAAAATGCTACTTTCCTGGTAAATTTAAATTTCACTTACATTTAATTTTTGCCTTGTAAAACATTTTCCCAGTATTCTGTGGCACTGGGAGGAGGCTGGGACTTTCTGCAACCTTTACTACAATCCAGAACAAATAACTCGCCCTTTTAGCACCATGACAAATTCTTTAAAGCATCTATAAAAATAATACATCTTTATCCTCATTGCCAATGCATGTATTTATATTTACTATAAAAGAATAAAAAAAATATAAAGAGATCAGAATTTATTACTTCAGAAAAGGCACACCAGTCAGAACTCTGAAAAAGTCACCTCCATCAAATGAACAACCAGAGCAGGAAATCTTTCTCTCAGCTTCCATATGATCTTGCCTTGTACAAAAATGTGATCAGTGAAGCATTGACTTCCTATACAACAGAGACGTTAGCAGCTCATGCGTATCTGTTAGGTACATGATGATCCTCTATGGATTTTTATTAAAATATCACCTTCAGTAACTAATTCCTCTAAAGACCAAGATCTAATTGTATCAGCTATTAAATATTGTTTATGCGGTCAGGTGTCAGCTCTAACAGACACATGTAAAACCTCTGTCAGCTCTTAAAGATCTAGTTTGACCTATCAACTAGACCTGGTTATCATACAGTATGCCTTGAAATTTTATTTGAAGCCAGATTCCAAATTGCCAAGTCAAAATGCCTTTAAGCAGGGACAGCACCCCCAGAAAACAGAATGTGGGGATGGAAATTCAGAAAGCAAATCAGGTTGGATGGAAATTCAGAAAGCAAACTCAGCTACTTGTTGAAGGTGTCACTGCCCTAATTTTTGGCATGAATCCATGTTTACAAAGACAGGCTTTGTAAAGCTGCTTGTGGGCTCCATGGGGAGTTTTCAGGCCAGGTATGTCTTTGAGTCACTCCTTCGGTTTGGGAGCTATTGCTGGACCTTTAGTGTGTTTTTAACTGAATGCTGGTAAAGCCAGCATAGGGAAGTATTAGGACCATTCCCTGGAAAAGGAAAGCCCTGAGCCCCAGGGTCAGAGGGGCTGCTTGTCTCCATGGGGAGGTTTCAGGCCAGAGAAGTCTTTGAGTACTCACTCCTTTGGTTGCTTTAAGATCTGCTGTGTATACAACTGGGTATAGCACCCACCTCCAAAGTCACCCCTTTGAGAGCAGGCTACAAATCTTGAACAGTTCAAGTCATACCTGGTGCCTGGCATTCCATCCTTTGGGTTTGATGTGATGACCAGCAGCTTGCCAATAATGCATTTATTTTCTCAGTCAACTGTAGTAAAACTGTTGTGCATTGAGCTAATAGCTCAATATTATTTGAACTGCCTCCATCATCTCAGAAATTTTGTTAGCTGATTATCCAGTTGACTGCATGCACTGCTTTGCCTTGTCTCACCTCCCTTTATGTCTGTGACACATGAATTATGAAGGGGGGGTGAGGGAATAAGCATGAACTTAAAAGAAAGAGAAAATAAAATGACTTATAGAGATCTTTAAAAAAGTTCTAGATGAGAAACCATGGGAGAAGTGAGTGAGATCAGGCAAATGGGACTGATCTACTGTGGGTAGAGATGAACACAGGCAGCTCTGGACTGAGAGCAGCTGAAACGTGAGCATTTCACAGAGGGACAGAAGGCAAGGTAGTGATGCCCAGGACACTTTTTGGGGGATGGTGGTGGAGAATGGGACACGTAAGCCCAAATTTGGGCAGGCATCTTCTGAAAGAAGGGGACAGATCTTGGCAGAGCCTGTTTTGAAACCACCCATGGTTTTACCAGCTGCTGCAAATGAACCTGACCTGTCCCCGGAGGAGAAAGTATAAATAAATCATGGAGTTGAGCCCTGAGCATTCTACACTGAGCACCCAAAATGTTAGGCCAGACCTGGTATAACTGAAGCAGGCCATTAACTTCCCTCCCTTGCCATGCAAGCAGCATAGTAATTCTTCTGTCTCCCCCTTCCCAGGACATTTTTTTAACTTGAGGGTCAGTGCATTTTGCTTCTAGAGTCATGCTGAGGTATTCTCCTCCGGGGTGCAGCAGCAGTAGGAAGTGTGTTTCAGAAAGCGGAATTTGGACTGGGGTTTGTGTCATCCTGTGCTTGGCAGCAGCTCTCCATGTGGGACGTGCTTCCATTTACACAGGCCACTCGCCGTTGTCTTCAGCGGGAAGCACAGCAGAAAATAATTGCTAAGGGAAATGTGGGTCATTTTTCTTGTTCCTCATTAATCCGTATTCAGGATCTCTTCAGGAGGAAATAGTGATGTGCAAATGTGGTGTAAGTTACTTTCCTTTTTCCATTCCCTCTGCCTGTTTTAATTAAGTGTAGCCTGTTGTCCATCTTACTGAAGCAACGTTCCCTGTCATGGCAAATGTCAAAGGCAATTTTGACATGAAAAAACAGCAAATTGTAGCATTTATTGAGGTGCTTCTTAGACCTTCACACAAACCCTTTTCTTTCTGCATATCTTGTGGGGCACTGATTCATTTTATTCTTTTTAATAGCAAAGAAAGATAGGGAAGGAGCTACCATTTTAAGTTTAAAATTCAGCAATGAGTCAAGACGCAGATAAAATAAGAGATTGAGGCGAGTGTGACAGCAAGAGAAAGGAGGAGTGGTCTGAGAGAACTGCATCTCAAAAGGTAAAGATCCCCTAATCTTTTCCTTAGTCCTGATAAGTCAAGATGGGGGAAAACCCTCCTTCAGTGGCATTAGTTGAATGTCTTCACCTTCTTAGATATGAAGAAAGTGCTGGTGATTTAGCAAAGCAGAAACCCTTAGATAACAAACTGCAAGAGATTGCAAGATAAATCTTCCAACCTGCTGCGTATTGACCTCCTTAGATTGTGATAAACATGGGGTACCCAACCCAGTTTGAAAGATGTTTATGCCTTCCCAGTGCGTGGGTGAGGGTGGGTTGGATTTCTTCTCTAAGTGAAGAGGCACAGCAGCCACTGCTTTTAATTTATCTGAATGGCACTTGTTTCAAAACAGCTCTGAATCTGGTGCTGTTTTGCACTTGTTACCACGTTCATAAAGATCTGATGTACCCTCCCCCTCTCATGCCTTAATTTCTGCACCGTTTCTGCTTCTGTCACTGTGAGGGCTCCATGTAATGTTTTCTCATTAACATGGACTTATTAGGTCTTCAATAATGACTCTTTCCATCCTATTTTTTTCCACTTGTGCTGGTATCCCCTGCCCTAAACAGGTAATGAAGGGCATGAAGAGTCTGGATGTGAGTGGCTGACAGTTGACAACATCCTTGTTTATCTCTAGATGCTTTCAGAGCAGTCTCTGGGATAAAGAACAGATCTGCTGTCAGCTGTGCCTTACAGGGCTCTAGCCAAATCAGGAGTAAGAAGTGTAAGGAAGATGTAAACATAACCACACTGGTTGTCTGTCAGCCCCCAGGGTGAGAACCATGCAAACAAGATGCAGAAGGAAGTATATGTTTGACTTTGGTGCTCAGCTTCCAACCTTGGAAAGCAGGTGTGGAATGCAAGCAGTGCTCACTGCATCTTTTCCAGGGCAGTTTGGGGTTTGGCCAACTTTTGCATGCTGCACATGGAGCTGGCAGCAGAGGAAGTGCTCCAGTCTTTGGACCCCTACTATAGGAAGGATGTTGAGATGCTGGAGTGTGTCCAGAGGAGGGCGATGGAGCTGGTGAAGGATCTGGAGCACAAATCTAATGAGGAACGGCTGAGGGAGCTGGGGCTTTTTAGTCTTGAGAAAAGGAGGCTGAGGGGAGACCTTATTGCTCCCTACAACTACCTGCAAGGCAGTTGCAGAGATGTCAGAGTCAGTCTCTTCTCCCTGGTGACAAGCAATAGGACAAGAGGGAATGGCTTAAAATGCACCGGGGAGGTTCAGGTTGGATATCAGGAAGAATTTCTTTACTGAAAGGGTTGTCAGGCATTGGAACAGGCTGCCCAGGGAGGTGGTGGAGTCACCATCCCTGGAGGTATTTAAAAGGTTGACCTAAAGGGTCTCTTCTAACTTAGGTGATTCTATGAAGATAGTGGGGAGGAGCTGCTACTCAAGTGTATGAGACAAATTGACAGGACCAGCTCATCTTAAGCTGTGCGGGGGGGAGGTTGAAAACTCAGATGATCGTCCCATCTTGGTTCAGCTTTTCTTCCTAATGCCTTTCTTCCTGACGAGTCTTTAGACCTTTTCTCCACCATCTGTTTTCTGTTCTTGCCAATATGTCTTACTCCTTTCATCGCTCTCCTATCCCTCCACCATAACCTGGCTCAGCTCCATAGGCCTTAATGTTCCACACTCTCATCTAGCTGCGCTGGTGACTTACGAGCTCAGTGCTGCTGTGGACACCAGACCTCTTAAGTACCTAAGCAACTCCCAGGAAAGCTCATAAATGTCTTTCACAATGGATGTTCAAAGTAAGGGAAGCATTAGAGGTTTGAGGAGTTTGTTGCTTGGAGAAGCCTAGGCTAGATGAGAAGGAGAAAACCTATTACTCAGAGTAGAAAAAAAAAAATGAAGAAAGCCTTTTTAATAGCAAGAACAATTAACCAGGGGTCCCCTCTGTGACATGAAATGATACTATAAAGGAAATGTTTTAGTTTGAACAGAAATTAATCCAGTGGAAAAGTAGAAGAGGCTTATGTTTTGTAGGGAAATTAGCCTTTGAGCTTTCTTTTGACTTCATCTCTATAGAAAGATGATGGAGTAAAGACTTCTAGGACTCTCTGTATTTGAAAGAAAAATCTGAAGCATGCAATAGTTATCTCAGGAACTGAACCCAGAGGCAGATGCAAATAACAACAGATTAATGGGTCAAAGGAGGGCTGCACTCTGATAGTGCAGAAGTCTCTGAAATCCTCAGAAGTCTCTGAAATCCTCAAGGTCTTGAGAACTAATCCTGTTCAGAGATTTGTCTGCCATATCCCTTAGTCCTCTGTTACCTTTTGTCTAATTGCCTCTTTACTTCTTTGGTGTCTTTTTCTCTGTGTGGTCATTTGTTTTCAGTTCTGCCTTCTTTCTTTTCACTCATTCATCCCCCTAGGTATTTGGACGAAGTGGCTGGAAATTATGTCATGTTAAGGAGAGTCCAACACTGCCTTTAACTGGCCTGATGAAAACCAACCTCGGGGCACCACACTACACAAGGATCAGATTGCTTAATGTGGACAAAGTTTTAGGATAGAAACAATTGTAGTTTGTAGAACTAGAACAGAAAAAAAATATTTAAAAATCATATGGTGTCCTCACATATATCCATAAATGCTGGATATTGTCAGAGATGGGCTAGAGGGGTCCCTCTTCATATCCATTACAGCCACATTGCTTAGGGATGGTCTTAATGCTAATAACGGCTTCATATCACAGACAGACTGATTAATGTGGATGTTTCAACTTATGTGCATGAGTATTCCCAAACTACTCAGGGTTTTTTTGCAGCAACTTGTCTGTGGTGGTATCAAGCTGCAGCTGATGCTAACTGTGCCAGCTTATGTTTCTTGATCCAGTCAGTCTTTTCTCTAACTTTGTCCTGAAACATCAAAGTAACATTTTTTTAAGCACTTAGGAGTTTGTATTGGTTTGCACCAGTAAAACATTGCAGAATCCTCCTTAGGGAGGAGTTCCTGTGGCTGTTAATGTAACAGGGTTTGAGCATGTTAACAAAGAGATGTGCACAGACTGTGTGCAAGGGTGTGTTTTCACCAAGTGGTCATGTTTATGGTTAAATGAGTGACTCTGTGTGATACTGCTGGCATTCAGTAGTTCTCATTTCGCTGTGCTAGAAGAGTTTCATCCAGTTGATCAAGGAGTAGGTACAGTTCTGTATGACTTTGGCCAATATCAAGCTGTTTAGTAATTAGTCGCAGTCCTATGTTAACTCTGTCAACTTGGCTGCCCGACAACAGGAGCGCTCTGTCACTAGTGGTTTTTAGTGATTGACAGTCAGTTATGCACCCTAGAGTGACAACTTAATATTTTTCTATGTATCCTTTAGCTAGGTTCAAGTGACATCCATGTATTGGCTTTTGATGCCAAACACTGCCGAAAGTCATTTATAAGACCCTGTCTACATCTCAGACTAGTGTGAGATGAAGCATTAGATGTCATTAACTGCAATAATGTGGATTTCCAGCCCAAATTTTAGACTTACATAGTGTACACTCTGCTATATGTGGGCATCAGGAATCAAGGAGCCTGATAAATTGCTGTTGGGGTTCATTTTCAGAGTAGTGTCTAGCAGTGTAGCTGGGCAATTCCCATTAATATTAATAGGAATTTAGCAGATAAATCTCCTTGAATAACTTTTAGAAAATTTACCCTTAATGTGCCTTACATTTCAATAGGCTGAGCTGTATTTTGAAATTCCATTTGAGAAGGGTAATGTGATAGATATAATAACGAGGGATATGCAAAAACCAGTAGGATGCATATTTCTACATGACACTGGAAGCTTGCAGTACTTTAAATCGGAGCATCCTAGAATACTATTAATGAAATCCCCTCTAACCTTAAGGGGTAATTTTTTCTAAGTGATCCACAGGGGATTTGGCTGTTAAATTTCCATTAACAGTAATGGGATTCACAATGTTACAAAGCAAGTTCACCACTAGCCATGCTGAAATTCTACCCCCTGCGGCAATTAATCATGCCCATTGGGCTCATTAATGGAAATATGAAGCAAATTATCTAGCTAATCATGATATGTGATCAATTGGCTCTCCTGCAATAATTGATTGCTGGCTAGTTAAAGCCAACCTGCAGTTTGAGGATTTTATAGCTGGGTGATGAGAGACGGGGTGTCCCTGTCGTGGCTGTAAATGCTGAGGCACCTGCAGGTGCCCTTGTATTTTTCTGTCATCCCTCTCCTGGTGTAACATCTTCCCAGTTTCCCTCTGACTCACATCCCTCATATCAAGTCCTGCAGGTGCTCCACACAAGGAGCATTCTTGCCCCCTTGTCTTTACCAAGGTGTCACTGGTGTTCTGCTGAGTTCTGCATTTTCTTACTCTGCCCAAGCCAAGGACTTTGTCTTTGCTTACCTCCTGCCCTTCTCTCCCAGGAATCTACATTTTTGAGCTGTCTGTGAGAATGGATAAGCTGGTCTGAATGGTGTGGCTATGCTGGAATGTGTTTGCAGCAGCCTTGGCCCTGTCCTTTAACCTAATATTCTGCTATCAGATAGTGTAGACTCATTTACCCTGTTTCGCTTGAAGGAGCATTCCCTGAGGGTGTGGGCTGGTTGGATGTAGCATGCCAAGGCCATCCCTCAAACTGCTGGAAAGAGAACCACCTCTTTACCTTATCAGCTGGGGAGTTCACTCTTCACTGTTGCTCTACTTAAATGTTAAAGACAGAAAGCTGCAAAACTAACCCTGGTGTTTTGGTTTGGTTTTAAAATGCTTGGTTAAATCTTACCCACTTAATTGATTGGTTTAGGGGTGCTTTTTTTTTCCCCCTCACTGGTATTCTGTAAAGGCTTAGGACACCATCAAAATACAGCCTTACTTAGGCTGCAAACTAAACTCTTTGGGATATACTTTGATGTGCATTAGAATGTTGTGGTTAAGCTAACTGGCAAACATGCAAATCCAGGAGCACCATGCAAAATCAATAGCATTTCTTCAGGCAGAACACTAATTTATAGCCACGCTGCATGACTCTGTCGTTTTCCTAATGAATTCTCCAGTGTGCAGAGGTGCACTAAACAACAAAGATAAATACTGGTGTGCAGAGGAGCATAATGCAGATTTATAGCCTTAACAGAATACATAGTACAGATGTTTTGCATATAACCAAGATTGGTTTATGAGCTTTTGCAAGCAGGGGGATCTGTGTTCTAACTAAGGACTGTTTTTCAATGGAAATTGAAATGAATAAAGCAACAGGAAACTTTTTAAAATACATTTTGCCACCTTCCAAATCGCAGAGCATTCTATGTACCCCACTACATGTGTTTCAGCTCTTCCTGAGAGCTGTCTGATGGCATAGTTTGGGCACAGAAAAGGGAGAAATCTCAAGATGACCTGAACAGCTCTGAAGCAGAGACGTCATTAAAAATAAGACACTTACAAGAGCACTTTAGGCAATTTTTTAAATCCCTCCCAGAATGTATATTAAGTTAGCCAGGCACCAACATACTGAACAGCTTTTCATTGCCCTACTCTGTCACTTGGTA
The DNA here is from genome assembly GCA_013400835.1 of Zapornia atra. Classification (NCBI taxonomy): domain Eukaryota; kingdom Metazoa; phylum Chordata; class Aves; order Gruiformes; family Rallidae; genus Zapornia; species Zapornia atra. Next base: position 95,956 of record VZTU01013301.1, read on the forward strand.
CAGAAACATTTAGTGCCTTGTTATTAATTTTTATATATTCAGAAGCTTATTTCTGCAGAAAAGTTGATTTTTATTTTTTTCTCTTTCTTACTGGGGAAAATAAAACAAACTGCTTCTATTATGCTATGTTTCCATGGGGAAACCTTACTAATGTACATAATATACAACAACTGATGGCAAGTGATGATAAGTTGCTTATACCACTGGGAGCTCTGGAATGAGTGGTTTGCAAAGCCGAGTAAGTAATGAAAGTCCATAAACAAGACACTCCATGGAGCAGCAGAGTGACAGAATTTTGGCTCCAAGCTTGAGACTGTTTGGCTGGTATTGGAAATCTATATAACATCCTTCCCTCCTGGCATCTGCTACTCTTTGAAGGTTCAGGTCATTAGAAAAACAAATTTCAAATGAGCGTGATTGCGGTCTGTATCCTGTTCAGTGGATGGCCTTACTGGTGCCTCTCCACAATTTGGTCTCACACTAGTGGGTGCTACAAGACAAGGCTTCCATGGTCACTTGTCACTCCCAGACTCCAGGCAGGGTACGTGTACTGATTTGTAGTTAATGCAGGTGATCTTTGTAGCCTTTCTGATCAATCCAACCTAATTAAAGGAGTAATTCTCTAGTTTTAGGGCCAATTTACCTTTCCAGGATGGTATGAATGCCTGCGGCTCAACTGATAATGAGGTAACATCTTAGAGCCAATTAAGTGAAAATGAATCAGTAGAGCCCATTAGACTTGATAAAGTTCAATAAGAGATGGAGCAGGTGAATTTTTCTTTGTTAGAAACGCCGATGCTTTATGGAAAGTTAGAAAACTCACAGCAGCTCCTCGCATGAGAAGGTCGGGCTCTACATTGCTGAAAGCCATCCAGCTCTAGCTTCAGCCAGCATACTGATGGTTTCTCTAAAACAGAGCTGTACTTCTTCAGTTAGGGGTTCAGAACAGCCCGTGTGTAATGCTTTTCTGGATGTTATTTTAGCAAATGTTCTTGCAGATCAGGCCCTGTCGATGAAAGGATTCTATTAATAAAACCAGCTGTGCAACGGGAAGACCGAGCGATGTTATTAGAAACTGCAAAACCCTTTCAAAGCACTGTTCATCATCCAAATAATTTACTAAATGGTTTCTGAGAAAAACTATTAATTAACTGGCAAGAATGAGCTGCATTAACATTTGTTTATTGCCGTATGTCTGTTGGCCTCATGGGTTTGGACCAGGAGACAAACTGTTTGAAGAAATTGAGGGGCAAGTTTTAGCTGTCTGCTCCACGGACAGAATATCACAATCATTCATGCTGTGAAAGCTGATGGGATTAATGCCAGATGTGGAAGTGCAGTGCTGGAGCTGTTTGACACTCAGTCCTGCCCTCCTGTCAACCTAGCTGATTCCCACTCCACTGAGCAGAAAGTCTTCCAACACAGGTCCTCTCTTCCACACCATGACCAGAGATGGGCCCTGCTGCACTGGTACAACGGGCTTGTCTCTGAAGCACCACAGGCCACTTCTGCTGTGGCTCTGTGAGCAAAGGTACATCGTTATTCTGTGTGTGTTGTACCCATTGTGCAGATTTAGTCCCTCTGGTGCTGCCCAGTGCCATCCTCTGAAGCCGAAAAGTGGGATGTTCTGTATCACAACCACACAGGAACGTCCCGTGGCAGTGAGAGCCCACTGAAGTCAAGAGGAGGCTTTTCATTTACTAAGGTTTGTTGACAGATATAGGTGACCAGACATGGTAGACCACAAGCTCCTTGTCTTGCTTATACAAACACAGATCCCCCAGTTGAGAATTTGGAACAGATCTTGTATTTAGTCTTAGGCACACCCCCACACCCCCATTCAGTTCTTAGTACTCAGCCACTTTCCCCAGTTAGGCTTTTGTTGTTAATCATTTACTTTGAATATATTAGACAATATTTTCTTGCATCTGAGAAGCAAATTCTTCTCACAGACAGTGAGCTGCAGGAGCAGCCGCTGCCTTCACTGGCGACGCAGGCAGACGATCTCCTTCTGGCCCAGGCTCAGGCCATTAGTGCTATTCTTGCAAAATCCATTTGCACAGAGGCTGCTTATTTATGGCTAAACTCCCCAGTACCAGAATGTAACATAAAATCTGGAATTGCTGTGTAATGGGAAGCGTAAGGACACCGAGCGCCTGTTGGGTCATTATGGATTTTTTTTTCCTCTCTTACCTGACTGAAATCATTGTAAGTGTCCTGGTTACATTGCAGGTGCCTTGCAGGAGCTTTGGGAAGCTGTTTTTGATAGACTTGTCATATGATGTCTTCCTACTGCATCCCTTCCTGTCCTGACATTTGAATGAACACAACTGTACTTAATAGCTGAGTGGCAGTAACTCAGCATTGGAAATGAGCATCTCGACATCCTCTCCTCACAACAGAAAATCTTTTGCTCTCCAGGCCTGACACCCAGCACAGGTTTCCCTTAAGACTGATGACAAGTTTTCTTTCCCACAATACGAAGGGGTCCAGTGCAAAACCATTCAGTGGTCGTATTTTAATTAGATATTTGATACTGTACAAATCAGTTTGATGAGAAGGAAAGGAACATTGTCAGTGTATTTAAAACATGTATTTGATTTTCTTCTGAAATGGAACAGGTTTGAAGCATCGGTTCTTTTTATAATTTGGGTTTTCTCTACCAAAAAGTGTGTTTCAATAATCAGTTATGATTTAGAAAAAAAATCCGTTTTTTTTCCTAGTCCTTCTCTCTCCTCTGCACCATCCACATGTAACCATGTTTCCATCACATCTTGGCTTCAGTGTGCAGATCATTCAGGGTTGTTTGTCCAAAGGTAGTGTGACACACGGTATCTGAGGAAACACACTGACACGGTAGGCAAAGTGTGATGTAAGACACAGGGCCCTGTAACAAAGCTTTATCTAAATCACACTAACAGCAGCCGCTGGTGTTCACTGTATGCATTGGCTGACTATGTCCCAGGGGTTTTGCTCCCACTAATACAAGAGACAGGAAGAAGAGGTTTTTACTGGATGGACCCAAGTGCCTGTGCAAGGCAAGCAAACTTGAAGCTGTGTCAGTACATGAGATGAGTGCAGTTAAAAGCTGAAGCAAAAGGTTCTGTTAGGACTGACTGACTCATAAAGGATGACATGACATTAGTCATCAGTCCCTAAATATTTACAAAATAGTGCCCATGCAATGCAGCTGACATCTCAAGCTGGAAACCAGAGGAAGCTGAGGTAGGATCCTTTTCCTACCTGCTGGCATCCATCAGTGCATCCTCACAGCTACCTTTGCTCTCTGGTAGAAGTGAAATGCGTCTTGTTTCCCTTTAGTCTGTTCTGGCTGATGGCAGCAAGGTTGCAAAGACTCAGTAACGTAGGTATCTCAGGACAGTGTTTGGTACAAAGCAAGATGTGTTTCGTTTGTTCTACTGTATATGTAAAGCCTTGATCTGTTCTTGCATGCAGGTCATTGCTGGAACAAGGCGAAGCAACTTGCTTTTCAGTTTCCCTTTGAAGTGAGGGAATACAGAAGGAAAAGGATTTTATCTTTGCCTGAATACTAAAAATACTGACCACAGAGTGGCAGCCTTTGTTACCGTAACTCAGCCAGTTTTAGAGGGGGTTAGTAAGACTATGGGTGAGTTTGAAAAGGCTGCTCAGCTCATGGATGTTAGTGTAAAACATAAACCTTGGGCTCAATCCACTGAGTCTTATAATGTGAAATATCCAGAAGTTCATTAGATGGGTTTTCTCAGCATGGGCTGTGTGATCTGCAGGGTTCTTTTTTTTATATAAAGGGAATAAAACCTAATTGAATAATTTGGATATGTGAACAGAGCTGGTAATCATGAGTGTCTTACACTTCTTTCTCATGTGCAAATGAGAGAAGACAGCTACACAGGCGATGAGCTTATTAAATAGATCTACGAATTTAGTTTCACTGATGAGATCTAAATCAGAAACCTAATGGTGTGTTAGTTTACTGGTCAGTTTTTTCACTAATCCATTATAATGCGCATACACATCTTGTAAGCAGGTGTTGTGAGCCTAGCTGGTCTGCTTAGGTCCATGAGCCACTTTCAGGACATCTAGGCAGCAGGGATCACTCACGCTTGCAGAGCTGTGGGGTCTGTTATTTTTTTAACAAACCCTGGCTGGGATGCAGTAGGTTGGCAAAATATGAAGCAGTTTTATATCCTCTAGTTCCAAGTGTCCGTAGTGAAGTTGTTTTCCTTGTCTTTTGTCTCGTTATGTTTCCCAACTCCAGTTTTACATCGCTCCTCCAGCCAGCATAAATGCATTTCACTGTTCACAGTGTTTCTCTTTGGTGTTTCAGAAAGGTAGCAGCAAACTGTTTACTCATGTCAACACTAAAGGCTGAATCGCTTCTCTCAGCCGCGTGTCTGTGACAAATTTCAAAGGGTTTTCAGAATGTGACACATCCTTTCAGTGAAGATGTTAAAGGAACTAATGTCTTGCTGATTTGATTCAGAAAGAGTGAATCAATTCAAAGTGTGAAGCTAGTGTGTGTGTGCAAAGTGGCCTTAGCTTGCTAAACCTGGATACTCAAGATAAAGCCACTTACACCGGAATTAGAGCTTTCGTAGTAGTCCTGTATGTTTGTTTAATTACATGCATTCACTTTGATATCTTTTAATTAACCAACTTAATTATCTTTGTGTTGACAAGCCCTAAAATATCTGGATCAAAAGGAAAAGTGTCAGATCATGTCCTGTACCACTACAACCCTTAAAGGGATTTTCTGCTGCGTTTGGGCACGTCGTGGGCTGGTGGGAGTGAATTTGGCTCACTGACTTTTGTCCATGGGTAAATTTATATACCAGGTATTGCAAGGACATCTGAGGGCTCTAGAGTATTGGTTTGGTAGTGAAGAGCAAGACAGCTTTTCCAGAATGAAGAATTTACATAACAAAGACTTTAAAACTTTTTAAAATCTATCATTCTTATCTCTTTATCCCACATATTCTAGGCTATTTCTTCTCATTCTGCTTTTTGGCAACCATAAACTTCCTCAGAAACCTCAAGCATAAGAAATACGTTAGCTTAACCTCTGGAGACAAACTTCTGTCTAGCATAGAATCAACTCGAAGTTCTGGACTATAAATTTCATTCTTGCCAGTAGAGCTGAGAACGCTCAGCTGAAGATGGACCAAGAAAGAACAACATTCAGACTTGTGAAAAATGACCTCTGATTTACAGTGGTGATACAAAACTAAGGATTGAGTTACCAGCACATTCATCACTAGTTTTAGTGCAGTATCTTGAAGACCTCCTCTTGTTTTTTTTAAGCTGATTGCTGCCTGGTTTTTGTGAAGCAATCTAACGTTTCTTTTTCATGCACCTGAAGTGCCCCTTCGTGTGAGTTACTACCCATCACTCCCATTAGGCTTTTCTTTATCTGCCCTGTGTAAACCTGCTGAACCTGCATTTTTTTAGTTCTTGAGGTATGTCCTAAACCTGGCTCTCAGTTGAGAGATGAGCGTGGCTTCCTTGAGATTGGGAATGAGATGCCATCCCACACCAGTGGAAAGTATGAACCAGGAAACTGTTCTGGATCTAGATTCTTGTTCCACTTAAATTCTGTTTATTTGTTAAATGTGTTAAGAAGCCTTGCATCAAGTGTTTCTGCCTTAGCAAGTTGAAAGCTGTTGATGGGTTTTTTCCAGACATAGTCCTTTTAGAACTCTAATCCTGAAGAAAGCTGAAAGGTGCCAGACTAGCTATTTCTGTGTTCATGTACCAGTGAATCAGAACAGCTTGAATTTAGTGCTGGTTTTTTGGATAGCTTGGAAGTGCCTCATGCCATTCGAACTCATGCTTTGTGCATGTGCTTAGCTCCTTCACCTGCTTGGATGACAAAGCTGCCTTGTTCTACCTTGGGACTACTGAGGTGAGAAATAAGTCCTTGTAATATTAATTTTTTTCCTCTCCCTGCCTATTTCTTTCTCATGCTCTTACCTTGAGATTGCCCTAATGGCATCTTCCGGGTTGCTGACTTGTTGCTTTTACTTTCAAATTAAGCCTCAGTTCAGTGACCTCTCTTTCCCAATACATGGTAGGTTTTGTGAGGGGCTGTGTCATCCAGCGCAGGAATTGGCCTGGGGTGCTGGAGTGGGGTGTATGGCTCAAGGACAATATTAGCTATTCTGAGGAAAATAAAGTTTTTATGACTTCCCTCACTATGCCATGAGGTCTTCTAGTTTCCAGGGTCAACTTGTCAGAAGGGACAGGCTTCTCGACCCTGTTTTATTTTGCAGGGTCTACTAATTAGCTGTATGGGACCACATGGACACAAGCAAAGCCATGGCAGTTGAAAACTGGAATTAAAATAGATACTGAGGAGGAATTAAGAGAGGGCAAGGAGAAAGGACTTGGTATTTGAGGACTGAGAAGCCACTTAAAAGGGAAAATTACTTCAGGAAAGAATCTGAAGCCACAGCATTAAATGTTTTCAGTGTCCCTGTGTTATCCCTCTGCCTTTTGGAACATCCTCAAGTATTACAGCAGCTGAAACTGCTGGAGGGGAACAGCGTGAAAAATAATAGAAAAATAATCTCTTTATAAGAAGTGGGGGCTAATACCCAGAGGCGTCTTGACAACAAACAAATAACAAATCCCTTGCACAAAAGAGAGGTACTCAAATAAGGCAGCATGACTGCATGACACCAAAGCCTGCTGAACAAAGCTTCTCTTGTAAGCCCTGCCCACTTGCTTGCAGTAGATAAATACCACTAAACCTTTCCAAAAGAAGCTTAAAAAAAATAAATTTAAAAATGTAACCCAAACAAAACCAACAAACCACAAACAAAAGAGAAAATCTCTGAACCAGCAGCCCTGGCTCCTTGCCTTGTTGAATGCTCAAGACATATTTTGGCATGCAGCCAGTAGAGACAATTCAGAAGAAAAGCAAAGGCCAGGTTCTCTGCTAATGTAAATCCGTCTGGCTTGATTGCTAGCCCAAAAAAATCATGTGGAGTGGAAATAATTAAGTAATTTTAATATTAGATGGGATCCTGGCCTGCAATTTACTGCCACTTCTTTTCTCTCCTGGTTCCCAAGCACATGGACCGTCACACACATCGGTTTCTTCACAATGCTTGGTGTGTGCATCTGATTTAAGGACAGACCAATAAAAAGGATGAAATATTCCAGAAGGTGCTCAGTGACCTGCGTGGCCAAATCCCATTGAATTTCTGCTTGGAAATCTTACTGGTAAAACTTTGACTGCGATTCTGCCCGATCCTCCCCACAGGGAGTTTTCAGCACTGCAGCACACTGCAAACTTCATTTTGTGTATCTGTGGTGTTGCTTTTGGTGAGGCGTGTTTTCTAAGGGAATAATCTGGAAGTTAGCACTGTGCCACTTCCCCTCAAACAAAAACTTTACGGAAGGATGGCTGGGAGTTGCCTATACAAAAGTATGCCCTAAAATTACATGCATGTCTGTAATTTTAATACTTCGTTTCCAAATATATATAGCCACACATCATTTTAATGAGTGACAGCAAAACATGCTCCCAAAATTTAAATGGTCTGTCACAGCACCTGCAGCCTGCTTGCCTTCTTGATGATTCACATGCAGTAGTAACAGTATTCATACACAAAAACAATGATGATAAAGAATTTCAGAAAATAAAATCCTTATATGAAAATTCCTAACCAGATTCTCTGTCTAGGAGGATGCAGAACTTCATATGTACACTATTTTTTTTTCTTTAAATAGCTCAGAGAAGCTTTGGAAAGCGCCCCAAACCATATTCCCTAGATGTCAGTCAGACATTTGAGCAGACCCAAACTTTTCCTGAATCTTTGGGGCTTTGCCATCAGCACAACTTAGCCTAAGCTGAGTGCAGCCCACAAAATAAATTGTATTCAGTCCTTAGAGGAGCTAGCTTTGATGTTGTATCATTACCCAGGGCTGGAAAGAAAAATAAAACAAGAAAAGCAAAGCAGGTAGTATTACTGTGTTTAGGGAGATTTTAAAAAGAACTGAAAATGTGTTGAAACTCCTCACATCAACATCTTCAATCAAAAGTCAGGCCCAATTCAGCCAAGTCCTGAAGTGCCTCCTTAGTGTGGAGCATTTGCCAAAGTCCCCTCGATGTCAACGGGAGCCGAGGGCCTGGTTAAAAGCACACACTCAAGGGCTGTGCTGCCTGGGTCTGACTCATCCTGTCTTAGCACACAAAGTGAATCCCTAAAACCAAATACTGACACTTGAAAAACGTTGTAGCATCGTTCTCTGCAGAGACACCAGAGAAAAGTTAATGAGAAAGCAGCAGGGAAGTGTTTGAACTGCTGTGGTCCTCCACCGAAAATGAAAGGTACAGGGACTAGGTAGGGATAAAAGTACAGGACGGGATGTTGGCTGGGAGGGATGAAGAAATACCAAATCCATTCTCCAAATTAGGAGGTGGTATTAAACAGGAACTCCTGCTCCACTGCTGTCTCTTTCCTTAGATTAAAAACTGGGCTTCTGGGGACATTCCTGCCTTTGTTTCATTTATTTTCTCCATTTGTCTGTGAGGACAGTGAGTACTTTGAGGTAGGAGCTGGTTTTCTGTCAGTGTGTTTACAGTGCAACGATGCCCTCCTGTGATGCTGTACTGCCAGGAGTGACGGTGTGAACAGCCATGCACCTTCCAGCTGTAGAACAGTTACAGCTTGTGTTCTTCAGGGTGACTTGAATCACCAAATGCTGCCTCTGGTTTGTTTCTTCTAATGATTGGAAGGAGTTGCAAGAGTCCTGCCCAAACACTAGTGGACTTCATTAAGCTGGGTGAGTCATGATACCCATCCTCTGATGTAGTGATGCTTTCTTCAGAGGTGTCACCTAAGATGAGAAAGGTCACAATCGTTCTAAGGAACAGGTTCATGAGAGATGTCTCCTGGTGTTACAGAAACATGCCTGAGAAATGGGGTTATTAACATTTGATTCTCATGTCTCATTGGAACTGCTGAACAGTAACGAGGATGCTGATGAGCTGATCAGGTTTGTCCTCTGAAGGATCTCACAACAGCTGGGTTGTTTGTTTTTTTTCTAATGCACTATTATCTTTCAGTAGGTGGACTGAGCAAGGCAGCATGCAGATTTCTGTCAGGCAAAACACTTGTCAGCTTGTGGTACTTCTCTCCAAGTAGCATTTGCTTGCATCCATTTACCTTTAAAAGGTCCAGCTCTTCTTCTGAGGCCCCAGAGTACGTTGCCCACACTGATAAAGCCGCTCCTTGTGGAGATGCTCCCTGCTCACTTTTGAAACGTTCTACAGGTCATATTGGGATAATCAGGAAATTGGGGTGTTCCTAGGTTTTCCAGCCAGAATTTTCATTTTAAATTCCTGTGCGTTGCCTTTATGGTGCACCAGACAGGGCCAGCAGACAGGCTTCCCACCCATGGTATTTATGGCTGCGTTTGCATTGTAATGTCACACTAATGTCAAGGTATGAGACTGGAGGAAAAGAGGTAGTATGTGCTGGGATCTTTGTACCTGCCAGGCACAAAGATGTGTGGGTCCAAGACTGGATTTCCAATGTACTGCAATGGAAGGACAAAGTAGCAGTAAAACATAGCCTTCCAGTACCTGAAGGGAACTTATAAGCAGGAGGGGATTCAACTTTTTAAAAGGGCAGATAATGGCAGGACAAGGGGGAATGGACTAAAGCTAAAGGAGGGCGTGTTTAGATTAGATATTAGGGGGAAGTTTTTTACAGAAAGAGTGGTGAGGTGCTGGAACAGGCTGCCCAGAGAAGTAGTGGATGCCCCATCCCTGGAAGTGTTCAAGGCCAGGTTGGACGGGGCCCTGGGCAACCTTGTGTAGATCCAGACCTGGAGGTTGGTGGCCCTGCCTGTGGCAGGGGGATTGGAGCTCTATGATCCATGGGGTCCCTTCCAACCCAGACCATTCTCTGATTCTATGATAGAGAATCATGTATGTGGCAGCTGAAGCCACAGAAAAAATACAGTTTTTAGCTGAGATATGTACGTATTTGGATAAAGTAGGATGTTTTTGAGCTCAGAGAACTTTTTTCTATTTTTTTTTTTTATCCCAAACCATCATGGTTACAATATTACTGTGGCATAACTTTATAGCAGGGCTGGAACTTGGTTTATATCGTTCAGCTAAGGAAAATGAAAAAGACGCTTTGCATGAAATTCTACAGCCTAGGGCTGCTCTTAAAGAATGCAAAGAGAAATAGCAGATCTTGCTTTCCCGATTCTGTTGCTTATTTATTTGAGTTCTGAAGAGCAGCCTGTAGGAACACCAGTACCATGGTGTGGCATGACTGAAGTACAGAATGTCATAAGAAGTGTCAGCGTCCCCGTGACAGTGGGTTTGAGCCGGCTGGTTTCTCAGCAGCAAGCAGTGACATGCGGTCTGGTGTCCAATGCTGTCATCCCTGCAACTGCTAATTGCACTCAACAGGCTTGCTAATCACTACCTGTCAATGCCAAAAAACTGGTTTGGCAGCAATGTGATGGCTGTGTTGATGTTTTCTTGTGTTAAAAGCTCCATAAGGCTTTCAGAAAAAAGAAAAATAGGCCGGTGTGATGTTAGTGCTCCATCTTCGGTGCCTTTTGATCCTCACTTTAAAATTTCATTACTGACAAATGCTGCACACGTTTCCAGCAAATACAGGATATTGTTCTTAGAAGGGCTTTTATCATCTTAAAGCCGTGATGTTGCTTTCATTTTTTTACCTCCTCTTTTCTCTTACTTTTACAAAGCAGGTGCTTTATGTTTATAGATGAAGTTTCTGTATTTCAGCTGATGAAAATGTATTTTGTTTCTTTCTGAGAGCAATACTTGCCTGAAAGTCTGCCGATGCTACTAATCACCTCACTAATGGGACAGCCAAGCACTTCCACTCCTCCTGTGTTTGTAGGTACACTTTCCTGAGCCGACAGATGGGCCAGCATAATATAACTTGGAGCAAACTGTGAGTGCTCAAACCTACCCTGGCTGCTGGTGTTACCCAGGGGACCAGCTACTAGGTGGGGAGCTAAAAGCTTTGGCTCTCTCCAGGGTTGCAAAGAGGTAAGGGAAGATGACGACTAGGTGATTTCTCCTCTAGACTTCAGCAAATTTCCTGTTTTGTACCTAAATGAGAGTCAAATCTTGCTCTCCCAGAACATGATGCCGCTTTTCATTTTCATAGAGGTGAATACTGAGAAAACAGTGCTGTAGAACAATGTTACCCAAGGGAGAAGGTCAGGGACAATCAACCTGCTGCTGACCTGGACCTGATGCAGGCAGGGCTAGTTCTGTGGCTGAGAATGGCTGAAAATTATGAAAGCCATGGACACTGTAATGCTCACTGTATATAAATGGTTTGAATTGGAGTCGTTGAAGATCAGACACTTAAAAGGAACACTATCTACTTCTTTTGTGGTGTAGATATCATCCATTGCTGACATAAAATACTGGTTTGTCCTAATATGTGTTTTGTTCAAATTGCTGGGTGTAGTAACCATTTCACAGAATGGCACTTCAGTTAGGGTAAAATTATATTTAATGGCATGTGCCCTTATACTTATCCATCTAACAAAAGGCAGTTGTTACAACATGAGGTGCTGTGTAGCATGGTGAAGTATGCAGTAGCAGAGAAGGGGGGAACCCTGCTTGGCCATCATCGTCTATGCTATTACTAAACTGGGAATGATTTGCAGGTGGCTGAGAAGAAATGCCTTCTTTGATTGTCTTTTAAGTAGTCCTAAATTGGCCATCTGTAAGCTGAGGCACCCCAGTAATCAGTGATGTCTGCACCCTTACTCTAAGTCAACACCAAACTCTGCCTACTTATCTGGAGGCACATTGTCAGTATATTAAAACATCTGTGCTGATGCCTTTAAAACAAAAAAGCAAGGTGTTTAATTTCTGAGGAAGGTGGCAGTTTTATTGTCTGCCCTTTACATATTAGCACACCGCTGTGTGAGGCGTCGTGCTTGAACACTTTGCTTTTGGCAGAACCAAGGATTCAAGCCAGCTCTCCTCCTCAGGCTTATAAAAATGCCCTACCCACAAGGTTATGCTGTCTTCTTGCATATGTATAATATTCATAGTTAATACCCATGAAATCAGTACTTGAATTTTCCAGTCTCTTTATCATTCCAAGACATGTTTTTTTCAGCTTCTTGCTTTAGAAAACACATTTTATTTTGACTTCTCTCATAGTTTCTATTAGAAGTAGTCATGGTTTGATATTAATGTTTGCAGTGCTTTTGACACAGTCTAAAGCATGAATATCTGAAACCAGCTCTGCTTTGTATGTTTTGTCAGCAGTTTAATGTAATTTCTCTTGCTGAGCAAGTGAATTTGTTCAGAATACAAAGCAACTGTAAATTCTTTTTAAAAACTGCCTCCTGTGTAGCAACTTGTAGATGTGAAATATGAGAGAAGTGAAACAAGACAGGGTTGGGGTGGTTTTTCATGTGTCGATTAGTACAGGTTTTGCTAACTTAGCCTAGTTCTGCCAAGCTCAACACTTTGGAGAAAACTGTTGCACAGGTATCACATTTATCAAATACTGTTTGATTCTTTTTCCTTTTGTTGTTGGGGTGTTCAGTGTTTTCAGGGTTTTTTTGGTCAGGTTCAGAATGTCCTTCGCTGATTAAATGCCACGTCTGAATAACAAATTAACCAAATTATCTACGTAGAGAAATTGGAATTCATCAAAACAAAAGAAGATGACTGTTACTCATCATTTGAAATTGTGTAATCACAGCTATGCTAAGTTGTGTTTTGATTAAGAAGTTGATTACAGAGATCCATCATGCAAAGATGTAAGAGCACCCAGGGCAAGCGCAGGCTTAGTTCCATCCCAATATAACAAAGGGTTTTGAGCATGGCTTTTCAGTTTCTACCCACATGGGGAAATGCTTTAAACCATGTGTGCATTTAAAGATATTGCAGATTATTGCCTGAAGGAGCACCAGAAGAATCAAGCAGGTTGGCTGATATTTTCTCTTGAGAGAGACTTCTCATTTCAGGGCCACTGGCACATCTTTCACCTAACTTGTTATATATTGCCATAATGAGCCTGATTTTCCACACTACACGTTCACCACAATGTTCACAGTGGCCCTGATGTGAGTTTAAAGAGAAGTCATTATCTGTGGTGTGTGAAGCTCTCTGTGGGTACAAAGGCTGGGCAAAGGTTCGCCCATCTTTTTCTTCACTTCTCTTTTGCAACTGGCAAAATGGGTGATGGAACAGGACATAGAGAGGAGGTGAAACATGCAAGCTGTGCTACAGTATACAGTGCAGGCTTCAGCTACTTAACCAAGACTGTCTCAGGGCCATATGTTTGTTTGTTCCAGTTACAGTATCCAGAGCTGGAGTGAAGAACCAGGGCTGGCACCTTCCAGGTTGTTTTAGACAACGTATCTCCTGGGCTGCTGTTTGCATTTGTCTTTGAAGCTGGTCGTAGGTTTGAGTTGAAGCAGCTTCTATCCAGAATGAGGTTGCTCAGAGGTCCCTAACAGTCATTACAAAAATAAGGGCTTTTTCTTCAAAGCCTGAAGGTGTCAGTTAAATTGAGAAACTGTGAAATTGAGTTAAAAATCTATTATCTGTACTGTTTCTCTGGCAGTACAGGGTCATCCTCTACTATACAGCTTCTCCATAAGAAAAAAGTAGTGTAAAATTTCATTTTGAAGCTCATTTTCTTTCAGATAAGTTTAGAAATGTGAAGCTTCTCACTAAAAAGCGGAGGATATCATCTAAGCTGCTCTAAGAGGTCCATAAGACAGACTGCAGAAAAACGCTTCTAGTTTTGTTAGCAGTGGTCCTTTCTTTTTCTTAGGCTGAGAACACAGAGGATTGGTGGGTCCAGTCGTGATACAAAAGCAGTTGAGAGGAGAGGAGCGCCTCTGTAGCACACAAAAGCTGTTCTTGTGGCCTTTGGGCTGGCGTAGTTTCAGATGAACTTCAGTGGAGTGAAAGGCTTTGTTGTAGATTTACGATGGCCAAGCTGAAAGTGGGGTTTGGCCTTGTTGTCTGAAAGGAATCTGAGGCAAGAGGAGAAGGAAATGCGGGGGAGAGGCTGTGTGCCAGTGACGTGTTGTAGGGCAGCTTCCTCCAAAGCATCAAAAGGGGAGTGTTAAGCACTTAGGCAACTTTAAATGTTGAGAGGCATAGATGATTGAAGCATGGGCACTTTCACAGGGGAGGATGCCTTTTACCCTCTGTGGCTTTTGAAGTTCTCTTGGAAACAACAGCCTTATGGCTTTGTGATGACAGACAGATTGTTACAGTGCATCTGCCTAGGTGCATAACGGAAAATTTTACTTGCACAAAAGACTCTTGTGTTCACTTATGGTTGGGGTACTTGTGAATTATTGGGCTTTCAGATGTGAGAAATAACCCTCATAAGTCATTGAGACTATTGTGACCCATTCTCTTCTCATTCGCCTACACAGCTCTTCTTCCTTACCCTTCTAGCTAAAGCATATTATAATTATCTGATTAGATCAGTTACAGGCTGCTCTGAGGAGCAGTTCTCCAAACTGGTTATGTTTTCAAGAATGCTGATTTCATCTTGGGGGTGGCTTGTGCTGTTCGCAGGTAAAATGAAATCCAAAAATCATCTCTCTGCAGGATTTCAGAAGTCAACATCTGAGTGCTCCAGAAAGTTCTTGCAAAATTAACTCCTGTTTTCACACATCAGTGTTCTCAGCCTTCAGCTGAACTAGAAAGGTGAGAGACTGTTTCTGTGCTTTTTACAGCCCTGCTGTTCTGAGGAAGAGAGTCTGTGCCTTTGGGAAGTTCATCCAAACTAAACCTGTCAATCGGACGGTTACAGGAGCTCTGTTTGCCTCTTGGTTTGAGTTGAGTGCGTTTGGACCTCCCTTCCTTACCTGCCTTAGGAGTACGCTTCAGTACATTACGTCTCTTCTGTCATCATTCATCACTGATAGACCCGTGGCTGCAGCTTTGTCAAATCTGGCTGGGCAATCAAATTGTACTGGTTGGTTTTGTGAGGTCTCTGGTGTCCATCTAGGTGTTGGCACATACCCAAGGCTGCTACTTGTAGATGTGGAGCTTTCCTCCCTCGAGTGTCTTTGGTTTGATTTCATTGCCAAGAGGCATTGCTTAGAAATATGCCACTTTCTTCATTAAGTTTATTAGGTATTAAATCGGTTTGTTTGGTATAAAATTGGTTTAGAGCATTACATTCCAAGCTACTGTAGATTTCAGCAGAGTTCATGAGATTCATGGAAAATTAGAGACAGCAAGTCTTCCTAGGTAATCAGAAAAAAGAAAACCCACCCACACTGTATGTACTGCCTGAGGTGATGATTGCTAATGAGATAAGTGTGATGTACAGTTCTGTTATGGAAATTGCATAAGTAGGAAAGATAGCAGGTTCTTCAGTAGGTCTTCTCATGGGTGTTTTCAGAAGCACATTTACTTGTTCAACTTGGAGTTGAAAGGACTTTTTAAACTCTGGTTAAGACAGGAGAACTACTGCAAGCGAGAGAGCGACAGTCGAAGCAGGTTGAGATATTGATGGTGAATTGTTAACGAGCCAAAAACCTACAAGGCACTTAAAGAGGCATTTAATTTTAGCCATGTGAGAGGTCCTGCTATAGTCAATGGAATAACACGGAGCTGTGTAGTTAAGCAAGCAGTCAAGTGCTTGGCTGGATCTGGAACTACAGGCGATTGCAAATTGCGTTTCTGCCCTCAGTAATGCCATTCTGCATCAGCAGCGAAGCAAGAAGTGATTCCTGAGCCATCCCAAAGGATATGAGAGAGGCAGTTTCTAGTTGCAGAGTTTTCTTTATGTCAGCAGACAAAGGTGAAACACAGCCTCATGGTTAAAAATGGAAAGTAGTTTGGAAGTAAGGTCCAGACTGAGATAATCCACCCAGGGATACAAGGAATGTCTGTTTGAAGGTCTGCATCTGCAGCAGTAGGGAGCTGCCTGTGACTGCTTATTCTGTGGCTCACAGGTCTGCCAGGATGCTGTGTCCTGAGACCTGCTGTGTCCTGGGGGCTGCGTTCAGAGCTGCACCAGATGCTGCATTCAGGTCTCAGCAGAATGCACATGTATCTGGGCTGTCCTCCAGAGACACCCTGGCTGCCCTGACAGGGGCTGGGAGATGGCTTTGCTCAGCCGGTTTGGGGAGCGACTGGCTTCCCCTGGCCTCTCTCCAGGAGCCCTGCTGTCTTTTTTTTTTCCCCCTAAACTTGGCATCATTTGATGACCATCCTCAAGGGCTAGCTTAAAAATAAAGTTTCCACTTTCTATTTGTGGAAGACATTTCCAGAACATTTGCTTCTGAGGTGTTGTCACACAGTGTGCTCAGTTCTGGCCATGGTGCCTATTTAGTAGTAGCTGTTGCTTGCTGCCTACTCTTGAGTTTATTAATATAAAACCATGACTGTACCGGTGTCAAGTGCATTAAGTTTGTTCTGCTTGATAACTTCTACTTCACTGCACATCCTTAGTGGTTACAAGCAGAGGAAGACGGCATTCTGTTATGTCTTGGATTACCAGAGAGTGATGCACCACACTTTTGATGCTTTTTCCCCTTGTGAAAGAGTTGCTATTCTCCATCCCCATCTCTTGCCCCACAGTTATCATAATCATACTCTGAGAAATGTCAAGAAAGAAATACTGTTTAAGGAAATTGTGATTCTGCATCAAAGGGTTATTGGGCTGGATTGAGCCCAGGCTGGGACGCTTTCCTGATCAATTTTTAATACATAAAAATGATGTATCATTTTAAAAATTGGAAAAGTAGAGTTTGCTGATTGTCAGACTTCCTTTTGAGGCGTGCTATTTTCTTTGTGAATTTGATAGGCAATGTTAAATCCCCAAACATCTGGCAGGCTGCTTCGATTAAAGTGGCTTATGGAGGGCCAAGATCCTGATCCAGCAGCTGACAGAGATAGCTCCATAATTTCTCTGTGAATGTTTTGGTAGGTTTTATAAGATGCCTAGCCTTGCTACAGAAAAAGCCAAACAACTTTAAGTAGTAGTGACTTTGCCACAGTAAGCCAGTAAGCCATTCAGTATTTAATTATCTTTGTTGTTTAAAAAAACTATTCAAAGTCAGAATTTCTCTGGCATCAGCTACCAATTACTGGATTTCATTATGTCTTTTTCTGCTACACTAGAGCTCGGATCAGGAATTTCGTCCCATGCAGCTCGTTATCAAACTGTATCTTTGACTTCTCTCAGAAAATAGCTTGGGCTTCTTAAGTCTCACTGCATGGCATCTGTTTGACATTTAAAATGCAGTCGTACTGTTTATAGAGGAGACGCTACTGAAACAGTTAATTTCTCAGAGGAAGCAAGGTATTTTTTCTTGGTCCATTTGCACAAAGTTTGCTCCACCTGAAGTCTGAGTGCTTTGACAAGGGCAGGTAGCTATGGGACAGGGTTACCTGCAGTGATCTCTGGCTACTGCTGTTAGATCTTCGGCTCAGTTGTGTCACCTGTCTGTGCGTATGAACTCAGGTAGATGTTGAATGCGTGTGACATGTTGCCTCAAGGGAGCAGATGGTGCTACTGAACCCTCCCCAAGGTGTTTCGACATGAATCACTGCAGATACTGCAGACAGTATTTAGACATCTCTAAGAACTGTGTCTTTATAGTCTCATAGCTTGTACGTATCTGCCAGCATGTGAATTTATTAGCCTGTTTTCTGGGGACCATCAGTAATCACTGACTGTGATCGGGAAGGAGGATCCCAGTTAAACTACACTAAAAAACAGAAAAATTGAGAGAGTATTTATTAATTGGAAGGCAGTGATTCATTATATACATTTTATTCCACACAGACCATTTATTTGATTTGGCTCCCCTGAATTTTCCGGGTCCCTCGCGAGATCCCGTTCCCAGCAGCCCGCCTGTGTGTGGCTCTGGGGGCCTCAGGGCTCCCCAGCAGCTTGTGGAGGGGCCGAATATTCGCTGGAGCCCTGTCCTTTGCTCACGTATCCTGGTTCACCTGGGGCTGCCAGTATTTCTCAGCTCTTGATTCCTGTCAGAGCACCAAGGAGGGTTTCTCTTCAAAATAATAATGGTGAGAAACACTAGATTGAACACGGATTTGGAAATGCTGAGCAGAGCTGATGCTTCCTGGACAGAAATCCTGTAGAGGTTCTGCTAATGAGTAAAAACTCTCTGCCTGTTCTGTACAGAGCCCAAAAACTGGAAAACTGGAGTTCATTTCTGTCTCAGCTGTAGGTTCAGATGTGACCTAGAATAAGACATTTTATTTCCCTATATTTAATTTTTGTTCTGTGGCAGATGCGAGGAAATATTTCTTCCTGTCCATGTCCATCTTTCAGAGAATCTCTAAAATGTTCCTGGTGTTTTAATATGTGTGTGTGTAGCATCTGGATGTGATTGAAGCTTCTGTAACTGCTGTCACATTAACAAGCGCCATACTTCTCATTTAAGGAACTGAAATTCACCCTTTAACAGGTCCACACCAACAAAAATTATAGTCAGGCATTTTGTTTCCAGCAAAGCCAGGTAAAAATATATTGTCTCCTCTTTGTCTTCATCCTGAAACGGAGATTACCATTCCCTCAAACCTCAGCTGCATGCTTAGTCTTCACAAATCTGTCAGAACAATGGAGGGTTGCAGCTCCTATTAGTGTTTAAATGAGACTGTATCATTTTGAATTACTATTTACTCAGGTCACAAGCATTTGCATGACCAGCTCAAGCAGTGGTAAACTTTTGGGGATGGGGGAATATTGAGGGAATGGACCAGGACTAGCAAAACCCCTTTGGGATAAGGTCTTCATTCAGCCCAGCCAAACCAGACCACGTAACCTGCAGGTTAGTCTCCATGATGGGACCAAGCAGCCACAAAGCCCTTTCTCCTGCAGTGTTACAGGGTCCTGGAACCAGTTTTACAACAGAGCATCCTTCATAGGTCGTGATGGAATTGCTCAGTGTAGCTCAGAGCAGAGGCTGTGACCAGAGTTAGTTGGCAGAAGGTGGCAGCGGCAGGAGAAATGAGGAAAGGAAATAGTGGTTGCCATCACCTGACAAAGCAGATGATAAAGCTGGAATCCCTCTGAAAATGCGAGTGGTAGAAGCAGCAGAGCATGTAAACATTGACACAGGGCAACGAGGCAGGATTTTGATACAGTGGACACTGTAGTTAGAGCTAGTGAAGAAATCCCTGGGGGCCTTGTCTGTGGTTATTGCTTTTGTCTTATTTCATCTCTGTAGAGGTATTACGCTGCTTGTGACAGCCTGGCTCTGGGAGAAGATGGAAAGAGATTATTTAGCGGCAACGGGGCAGACAAGTAGATTGTATTCCATGTTACTCACAGCAAAGATGCTCCAGGGCAAAATTAAATGAACTGAAAGTCCAGAAAAGTGCCTTCATAAAAATGATGTAGAGCTATATTTTTTCCAAATTTTCTTATAGATGAGAGGCAAAGCAGTGCAGCCCCTGTAATTGTTTTCTTATCATACACCCCGGCTTATTAGGAAAGCTTTGGGGTTTAGTTTTTGCTTGTTTGGTTTTTTAAAACACAGAATTGTATTTAGGATGAAAAAGTAGGAAAGGCTCTTGATTATTCCTTTGGCAGCCTAAAATGTTTGCAACAAAGGCTCCACAAAAAAATATTTAGATAAAACCTGGAGCTCAGTAAATGAAAAGCACTTGTGACCAAGCAGGGATAAAACACATCAGACCTGTGATGAAGGAATTACTTACTCCTGTGGCACTGCCCCTTTCTGTTCTTGGAAATTCAGACTTTAATGAAGCAAAATAGTATTTAATGACTGCTGCCATTCTCCAGGAGTAAAAGATTGCTGGAGTAATGAGGGGGTCTTATTTATTTTAGCCAAGCTGTAGTTGAAGTGTACCTTTTGGAGTATCACAGAATAACAAGGTTGGAAAAGACCTTTAAAATTATCAAGTTCCTGTCCTATGCTAAACCATATCCCTAAGTACCTGATCTACCCTTTTTTTTAAACACATCAAGGGATGGTGACTCAACCCCCTCCTTGGGCAGCCTGTTCCAGGCCCTGACAACTCTTTCAGTAAAAAAAACCTGAGTAAAACTACAGGAACTGTCTGGGAACATAAAATGCCATCGGTCATTAAGTAAACTGTATTTTTCTAAAGCAATACTTTTCTGGTCACATCTGACACCCTTTTGAGGTCAGTTTTGTGCTGATACCTGTATTTCATGGCTGTGCTATATATAAACTGGCTCAGACTTGCTCTGTCAGACACAAGCCCAGCAGTGCCGTGTTTGTGAAGTCTGTTTGCTCTGTAATCACTTTCAGCATCTAGCAGTGTGTGAAACGCTGAGGGGCCAAATTCTGTGGTGGGCCAGAGAAGGATAAATAAGGGCAGGATTGAGGGGGAGGGATGCTTGTGGTGCACGAGCAGGTTGTTGAAGTAGGGCTCTTCACCCAGCATACTCCAGTTGTTCCCACCCTAAGAAGCACATGGAGGAAATGTGTTTTATACAGACAAGCTCATGAAAAACCACCATTTTCATCTCCTAGCTTATGAAGTCAGAATACTGTCCTCCCTGCTCCCAGTGGGTGCCTGCACATCGCTCTCGGGCATCAGGATGACAGTCCTTGCATGCGAGCGAGGCAGGATGATACAAAACATTTCTAACCTCTGCTGAGCTGTGTCTTACAGCTGTCTCCAAGCGCAGGGACAGAGGTGCTGCTGATTCCCAGTGTGATAGATGTCACCACGTGCAGGCACGAGCCTGTCTGACACAGGGAAGCAGAATAAGAGATGACTTTGGGTGAAAGTCTGTTAGCTGTAGATTACCTTTCTCTTTGGCTTAGCACGCAGTGGTAAATCCAGGTGGAGAACACAGACTCTGCTCTAAGTACAGGTGTTCTACCTGCTTTGCTTTCAAGCCTGTCTCTAGTTGGAGGGCTTTGAAAATCTGCTCACAGCTAAATGTGGCGTTTAGGACCCCAGCCTAAGAGTGAAGAGTTACGAGGAATTACTTAAGGAAGCCATAAAAAGGCAAAAGGTGAATGTCCGTGTTTTCTTTGTAGTCAACTAATGCTCTCTTAGTCTGTAACTGGACAAGTCTTTTATTGGAAAAATAATGCATACATGGCAAAAAAAATTAAATCTGAGTTAATCTGTTGAGAAAGCAGAAACTTTTTTAAGTTACACTGTCAATAAGGATATATGCAGATGTAGAAACAACATACTTTGCTTGGTCTGAAATTAACTTTTTTCTGTATTTTGAGTTGTCAAACATCTTGAAATGCCAAGCACATTTTTAGTTTAATCTGAAGCCATATCTGTATACATATATATTTAACTTCTAAAATCTCTTGCAAACAAAGGACATCCTTATTTGCTCAACACTTTAATAATACAGGACACTATCTTCCCAATAAGCTGAAACTAATATTTGCAGTGTTCACATGTGAAGACACTTCCAGCTCTTGGGAAAAATACTATCAAATGTGCATGTGTATTTTCACATTCTTAGGGTAGATGGAATGTGTCCTACCTAGATTAAAGAATAAAATGATGCCTAGCCAACTCTTTTATATGTCACCATTAATGCCTTTATCTTGGTTTCCATTATACAACAGAACAACAGCAACAACAAAAAAATCCTCCAACTAAAGCAAGCTATAGTCTAAATCTTTGTAACTGGGAATAACTGGTCCCAAAGAAGTACAATTAAAAGAGCTGGTACAAGGCTGTGTGTGGTGATACCCCTCACTTCAAATTTTCCCAGAAAAGGAACAAATCTACAAATGTGGCAGCTTGCTTTGCAGTCCTGGGATTTGGATACCTGAGAGACTTGTCCTTCAAGATCACAAAGCCTTTTTCTTTTCTGTTTTACTCCAATCACATCCTTTTACCAGCTCCTTAGGTGATGTGCTAAGCAATCTGTTCATATAAAATAGCTTAGTTTGTCAGTCACATCACAGCCTGTGATTAATGTTATTATCTGTCCATTAATAGTATCAATAAAGCATTTAAGCAGAGCGAATGACTAGAACATAATAGCACTTTCTCCTGTTAAAGTTCCTCTCCTCTGCCTTTGTGCCTTTCCTCCTAGGTATCAAAAAATTGTTCCTGACACGAACTGTTCTTCAGTCAGGAAGGTTGAAGTCAGTGTGTCTTGTAACAGCCTCACTAGGGGGTTTTTTTTGCATTTTTACAAGTTCTTGCAACTCAGGTAGCTGCCAAGGGCAGCTCCGCCTGAGCAGGAAGGCAGTGAAACTCAGAGGTGTGATTTTTAAACTTCAGAGCCTTGTTTTTGGTGTTGGACTTAGTCTAGATCAGTTCTGACTTTCCCCTTACCAAGGGGCTTGTTCCAGTCGTTTCCCTCCTCCGGCACCTCCCTGCAGCCTTCCTGCAGCACTCGTTATGTTCTCCCAAGGAGGAGAATCTTAATCATGGATTTGTCATATGAAATAAATAAGCATTCCCAGTGAAAGTCATGCACGCACACATCTGCATCTTATGTTTATTAAGGATTTGGCATGTACTCTATAAAACAAGATGTCATCTGAATTCAGTAATAGTGTGTTGGTTTAGCGAGCAGGTGCTTATTCCCACCAGATGAATGTATCCATTATAAGCAGGTGATGATGGGTTTTTTTAAATATAAATTGCATGTTTAGCTTGCTGATCTGATTTGGACTGGGTGCGTGGGAAAGGATGTCTGGAATTGCTATAATGATTTGTTAGTAGTTCTGCTAGCGAACTATTGTTTCTTTCCCATATTGATTACCTCTGATGTTTTATTAATTATTCTCCTAGAGATCAGTTTTCAGCATAAATTCTACCTCCAGCTTGAGTTCTGCTAATCAGAGTGCAAGAGAGAGAGCTTTAACCTAGTGTCACTAGACAGGCTTGTTTCTGCGCTGCTGAGAGATGGGCTCATGCTACTCCTTACAGCAGTGGTATCGCTGCTGTACACTTAAAGCACTGAAACTTAGTAAGATTTATAGAACTTTTAAGAATGAGCTATCAGATACATCTCCTGGATGATAATATTCATCGTTCTGCGTTCGTACAACCGCTCCCTTGGGAAGTTCATAGAGAAGGAACAAGATAGAATTAATGCTTTGAAAAACAAGAGTGCACCCCACACTGTCAGTACCTCTGCAGGTCACAGCTGCCAAACATGAATTTACAGAGTGCTCCCAAGAGATGGGAACTGTCACAGCTCCTCGAGTGCTGAGCATCCAGCACCAGAACTCAACGAGCTGTTTCTGCTCAGTTCTGCCCCTTTTTCCAGCTACCTTTGTCTCGCCTTCTTTCTTTCTCCCATCGGCACTGCCCCAGAGATGGTTCTGTGGCAGGGCTGTGGAAAATTCACACTTCTCGTCTCATGTAGCATCTGTAGAGGTCCTGGTGAATAACCATCTCTGCTGGTGAGGCTTCTTCACTGCCTAAATCCTTCAGGTGCCAGCTCTTGAGCAACTCGAGTCTTTTCTACGCCAGCCAGCTGACAGACGTGTTTCATCTACGATAGCTTTATAAGGTGGCCTCTGAGCTCTGTGACATCCGTGGCATTGCTTTGTACCCCTAACGCTGAGGCCTTGTGACTTCACATAACCATGTTCAAAGCTGAACTCAAGCTGACACACCAGATGTCTTCACAGTCTAAAATATTAGTAATTAATCTGAGTCTGCAGTGTTTCTGCATTAGAAGAAGCTTTTGCTTTAATAGCCCTCTCCTCCTTTTTTTACGGAAAGTGTTATTCTAAGTAGATCAGCATGCTAAAATTTGCATTGTAAAAGATTGTTTTGGAACAAAGCAGGATCTAATGAGCATATAGTAAATCCCTTGGCTCTGCAGCAGAGTCACAATAAGCATAATAGCTCTTGCTGAATGAATCCCTTGCAGCCTAAAAGCTTTTTTCTTTAAAATCAAATAACAACCCGCAGGATTTAGTGCAGACAATATGCAAAGATCATTTAAGGGCCTGTTGTGGAAAGAGAAAACAAACGAGGACGACTCCATTTAGGGTCCTTTGAAAAGACCCTTTGTGATCACTTCATTAGACAGTCTGTTTCAATATTTTCTTACTCAAGAATGACTTTATTCAAATGGAACCATCAATAAATTCCACTCTTTATTCTTCCTCCCTGTGGTCTCAGCTAAAATGCCAGGAAGCATTTTATCATTTTTCAGCCTTCTTACTGAAGGTTGAACATGCAGTATTATTCCTTCAGCAAAAGACTGGAAGTGTGAACTAATGGTATTACACAAGAAAGCTGAGAACTCACTTTGGGAGGAAAAACAAAAAAACAAAAGAATGTTAAACAACTGCTGCCATATCTTTTCATCCTGGCTTAGTTGATTGACAGGAGATGCTATTAGAGGTTCTGCCTAGTGTTAGGCTGATGTGCTCTTGGAAAAGGTGCCTTGGAGTCACACACTTGCTGTTTGCCCTTTCTGCAAAGTTAGGAGTAGTTTATCTCCCAGACATACAACAATAGGCACCCTAAATAGTGTGAAAACCATTTAATTTGCTGTTTTGAAGAATGAAACTACTAATGGGCCAAAGGCATATAATGACTAAGTGCCAGTTACTATTTTTCGGTGAGACTTTCCAGTAGGAAGTCAAAGGTTTAGAAAGTCATGCTACAAGTATCAGCGTGGTTAATAGATTAAATGCCTCTGAGTTTGTTCAGGCAATGATCGAGTAGTTGAATGATTGAGGGATATATTGACATATGTTAGTGCGAATTGAGATAGCAATGGCAAGTGTGGTCAATGCAGTTACCTTATAAGTGATGTTTTTTACAAAGTGCCCTAGTTCTGTCCTCTGTGAGTTAGACTTTTTACTCTTTATAGACTTTTATGGAAGTGTTGTGT
This sequence comes from Zapornia atra, assembly GCA_013400835.1. NCBI lineage: Eukaryota > Metazoa > Chordata > Aves > Gruiformes > Rallidae > Zapornia > Zapornia atra. Next base: position 120,786 of record VZTU01013301.1, read on the forward strand.
GAGTGTCTACATATGTCAAGCAAGACATCCCTACACTGACCCTCAGTATTCTTGCTAACCTTCTCCTGGCATCTCACAGCATGCTTCAGCTACGCTCAGGCTGCTGCTGTGCTCAGCTGGTCCAGTCTTGAGCTTGTTTTCAGTAGTGTCCAAGTGAGTACTGGACTGTGGCAGTTAGTATCCTTCTGAATGGCCTAGTCAGCATTATTGGTGGTTTGGTGCAGGTTAGTGAAGCTCAGATTCTGGCAAAACAAGTATTTTCCTAAGAAGTTAAATGCTGCAGGAGCGTAGCCGCAGGTTTTCAGATGTAAGCTTAACGTATGAATGTCTTTATCCCTTGCTGAGACTTGAATTTAGAGGAAGATTTTCTCTGTGGTCTTTTGGGATAAGTGAGAAGAAACAGCCTAAAGCAATCACATGAATGAGAAGTAAGGAACGAGGATGACGGGCTGGTCTTTAATGACGTTTTGTGTATCCCACGTGGATTCTATTTTTCCAAGCCAAACTTGTTGAATTTTAACAGTTGCAGTACAAACACTGTCTACACTGACAGATTTGCTGAAATGACTGACAGTGGTTCTATTGATTTGCTGAAAAGTTGAGTAAATTTGTAAGAAGGCAGAAAATTAATCTCATCAGGTGTGTTCTTAAAGAATATGGTATAAGAAGCATCTGCTTGGGACAATTACCAAACAAAATAAGCGATACCCAATTGCGTTTAATGCAAGGAAAAAGGATTGCAAAACCCAACGTATTTGGTATTAGACTGGGAGAAGATATTTGCAGCCTCTTCAGACTTGAGGAGGACTCAGAGGATGTAGAGTTCTTATGTCTAGTCTATGAAGTTTAAGGGTGTGCTTCAAAGCAATCTCTTTTCTATGCCTGTCATTTACGTGATAGGAGTTGTTAACATCTCCTGGAGTGTTTTGAAGTATGTCAACATTGATGCATTTGCTCAGAAAACCAAGTTTTTGGAAGTTAAAAACTTTGCCTTAGATATTCTGTCCTTCCTCCCTATTCCCATTCTTCGGTGCTTCCTCTGCTGTCAACCTTAATGCCATCCCTGAGCAATGATGTCAGCAAGGCTGATGGTAAATGAGCAGTGCTTATCTGTAGACACCATGCCTGTGAGGGTTCCATCTCAAAAAATTCTGGGAGCCACTGTACCCTTCATGGCACATGATACATTGCTGCAGCTGGATCTACCTGGATCAGTGAAGTCCCTGGAAAAATCCCACTGTTTCCTCTCTCTGTCAGCTACTCCAGGTGGGCATCCAGAAGACATGTGCCAGCAATAGTAAATGTCAGGATTGCCAGAAGCTGGCTCCATTTTGCGGCCATGCGAATCCTGGGAGATCAGGTTTGGGATGGAGGAGCAGGCTCCAGAGCGCAGTGATGGATGACTGGTACCTGCATAAGTTCTCCTAACACTTCTTTGAATAAAAACCGGGCTGCATTTTGCCATCATTTCGGCCTCGTGCTTAACTCCTGCTCTGCTTTGCTCTCCTCTGCTCTGGTCTGCTCTGCTTGGCTGTGAAGCCTTCACAGCAGCTCCGCAGGGAACAGTCCTACCACAGCAGGTGTTCTTTGACCAGTATCACTGCAGTTTCAGATGAACTTTCCTAGTGGCAAACAAGGATTGCTGACCCACCTTGGTTTGGGCTGGTATTTCAGTCTTAACTATCCCAGTCAATGTGGATTTGAAAACTGGTTAGGTTCAATTCCATTGCCCATCCCCAAGACATTTCAGAGAGTCTGGAATTTTCCTTGCAGAGGGAATTCTACTTCACACAAAATCATCAGCTCCTTCCCTAGACATGCTTTTTACAAAGGTACAATGTTATTTGTAAAAATCGTGCCAAATACGGGTTTATGGAGATCAGATTAGTAGTTCAAGTATATGGGACATTTCTAATATCTTTTTAAATCCTTTCTGCTTCCCACAGCAGCTAGTCTATTAATTTATCAGACTTAGTTCTTTACACGTGCAGTTTATCTTTTCAGCAAGATAGCAGCTGTGGAGCGTGAGTTTCTCAAGAACATGTTTCAATTCCTTCATGCTTATCTATTTTCTTCTGTAAGAGGGTTAACTGAAGAGTTTTATCTTCTCGCTATTGTCACATCTGAGATCTTAGCTGGCTTGAGGTTCTGTGTAACCTCTAAGACATATGTGAAGGACAACCTGTAAATATGCTACTGAAGAGCCACCAGAGAAATGAAAACCCGTGCATCAGTTGAGTGTCTCATTGTAAGAACATTATGGTCCTGTTGCCTTTTTTCTATGAAAGCAATTAATCTGTGAATATTAGAAAATCCTCAGGGAGCAAAACTAAGAGGTCAAACAGCAGTAAATTCTAACAAATTTTAAAGTCCAGTCAAGTATCTTTGAAGGAAATTTTATACTTTCCCACAAAGCTAAAGTGTCATTTTCAATCTGCCATGAAACCTCACAATAGATGACTGGCAGAGGATCTAACACACCCTTGAAATCTCTCATAGTAGTTTTGGGGAAAGCAGCTAGTTTCCAAGTAGTCATCACTGGGGCAGCTGAAATAACAATAATAAAGAGAGGCAATACTAATGCCAAACGTATACTAAAGTCTCTTGTGGCTGTGTCTGCTCTAACCTCCGCATCTGCACTTCTGTCTTCAAATTAAGTTCATGTTGCATGAGACAGGAAAAAACCATGAAGAGAACCCCAGATGGAATTCACACCTCCATGAAAGCTGCTACACCTTCCCCAGCCCTTCAGGGAAGGAGGAGTGGTGGGGGCTAGGTATGTACACATAGACATTGATAACACTGTCCTAGTGACAGAGTTAGCTTTCGTGTGTGAGATTTTGTCACGTTCCCCATGTATCTGCTATCAGCAGATGATCTATCAACTGTAGTCAGCAGGACTTGAAACCAAAAAGGCAATAGAGGAGTGCAGTAGAGGCAATGCCATGTCAGGCAAGCGAGAACGTCTTTGGGTTCTGTAATTTGCAAGCATTGGTCAGAACCTTAGCCCAAAATATTTGATAAAACAATATGATCTGGGGATCTTGATATAATTTCTTCCCTCTTTCAATTTTTTTGTTTTGTTTGTCTTTTGGCAGTGATAAGTCTCTCTAATGCAAGCTGGTTTGTCCCAGCGTGGAAAGATTTTTGCTTTATAAGTGCACCATTAAATAGCACAGACTATTTTGAGAACTGAGACTTGGGACTTTTTTAAACCATAATTATGGCTGTCTTTAAAGATGATGATAAAAATGTGGTTGATGAACAAAATGAGACCACATGATTAATTTTTCCGTATGATGCGTTTGATTATGACAGCTCCCTAGTTTGTAACAGCTTCCTATGTGAAATGAAAAACAGAGAGCACTTTATCTAGCACATCTGATTAAATATGACTCTCTAGTCAGCACTGAGAATACGTGGAAGAAAGAATATCCATGAAACCCTAGAAGGAAAAAAGAAAACGTCAGGCCATAAATTACTTTGAAAAATCAGTTTTCAGTGATCTATGTAAATTGTCAGTATCAGAGATGCAAGAACCACAAGTGTGCTATATGGATGCTAAGAAAGATTTTGTTTCTAGAGTGGGCACTAGAAGAGTTCCATATCCTTGAAGGACTGGAGGATAGCTAGAGAGCTCCCGTGTTTCATAGGGAAAAAGATCTCGCTGTCATGGTTGTCATTTACTTTGGCGAATCCCTTCTGATTTAGACCTCCTTGGTCTGTGGCTGATAGGAAAGAGAGGCTAAAACTATAGCATCAAGGGGCTGCCAGAGTTGGGCTTTTTCAGCCTGGAGAAGAGAAGGCTCTGGGGTGACCTAATTGCGTTGTATCAGTACTTAAAGGGGTTCTGCAGGGAAGTGGGAGAGGGACTGTTCAACAGGGAGTGCAGTGATAGGACAAGGAGTGATGGCTTCAAGCTGAAAGGGGGTGGGTTTAGGTTAGACACTAGGAAGAAATTCTTTACTATGAGGGAGGTGAGACATTGGCACAGGTTGCCAAGATAGGTTGTGGAAACCCCATCCCTGGAGGTGTTTAAGGCCAGGTTGGATGGGTCTTTGGGGACTGGTCTAGTGAAGGTATCCCTGCCCATGGCCAGGGGTTTGGAACTAGATGATGTTTGAGGGCCCTGCTAACCCAAAACATTCTATGATTCTATGATTTTTCTGGTGCATGTTTTTGATGTGAAGAGTTACCTTTCTGTTTGACTTGTTCAGAGTAGGAATTTCCCTGTAACTGTGCTCTGCACATGGATTTAATTTTACATGGTGTCGTGAAAGAAGCTGAGAAGGGCCCAGCGGGACCTGCTGCCATGAATTTACTACCTGGGCTGTGTGTCCTCCTGCCCTTGGGTATTGCAACTTTTGCCAGACAGTACTTAGTCTTTTTTCACCTTGAGGAACCACAATTAGTCACTCTGTCAGATCCCCTCAATTGGATGGTCTGTCACAGTGATATAAGGTGTCTTTATCTCCAGGCCACGTGCACTCTGAGAAGGGCTATGAGCCCACTGGCCTCCTTAAAATTTGATGGGCAGGTTTTTGAGCCTTTCTCTGCTGATAAATTAAACCAAACTTCTGTATTTGAGAACAAATAAACTTTTTTAATGTCAAAAGATTGTGTTTTGGGTTTTTTGCCACAAGGTTTGGGTTCGCAGTTTAAACTGACCTTTCAGATGCTTCTGTTAAAAAAAACCCCACCAAAACACAAGCATTTAACACCAAAGCGATCTTCTGAATGTCATCAGTGGTTCAGTTTAAGAAAAACATTTTGGGGTAGTTTTTGGAGGGGAGGAAGATGGGGGTGACAGAGTCTGTGTTTCAACTAGTGAAAACTTTGAAGATTCATGTTATTCGTGACAATTTAGGTCAGCAACATTTCTGAAGAGTGGAAACTCTTTTGCGATAGGAAAATCTTTTCCAGTCCTACTGTAGGTGTGTGTGTGGGTAGTCCACAAGACATCCCTTTTTGGTAGGCTTTGCTTTGAAAACTGAAGAAAACCAGAGATCCCTGACTTTTAAGAATTCCTATGTTGGGATATCATAAAACAGTGATATCTGAGCTACTTTGAAAAACTCCTCCATCTCTTCTGTTGGCTTCGTGCAGAAAAGAGAGTCTGAAATCTGAAAGGCTACTTCTATGAAGTGCTGCTCAGGTGGAGTTCAGAACTGTTTCTGTAAAACATCAGAGTCTGGCTCTAGCTTCAGGTTTTTGTTTCAGGATGTGCTGAACATCCACCTCTGAAGCGCTGCCACCGGCAGAAGCTGCTACAGAAATGCCAGTAACGTGCTTTGCTGGGCACATTAGGAGGGAGCAGACCCCACTGCCAAGACGATTCTTTCCATTTTCTTACAACTGGAAGATGTAGACAATGATCATTCCTTTCAGCAAAGGACTGCTAAAATGTCCACAAGTTCTTGGAGCCAGATAAAGCACAAAGCTGCCACAACACAATTCCAAGTGATGCAGTAACAGTCTCTTCTGGCACCACCTCCGGAGAGCTCACTAACTATGAAAAATGGGCTCAGAGTCTCAGATTATTGCACATTTCCTTAATTGCTTGATTTTCCTGCACTACTGGAGAGCAGGACTAATCCCAGGTCTCTTTTGGAAACAGGAGCTGATGTTTGCTCAGCTAGTTTTAACGGAGGTGGAGGCCAACGTGCTGCAAATGCAGGGTTCATGGTGTATCAGAGCTGCTTTGGCACCTGTAAGCGTGTTGTGGGGCGAGCAGTGGACAGAACCGACATGTCTGTTCAAAGAGGCTGTGTAATTGGTACCAAAGGGTAATTACTTGGGAGCAAACCCCTCCATGCTGAAGTCTCCTTTCCACTATTACATGATCTCGGATACCTCATCTCTCCAGCTGCCTGAATCAAAGGTGCATTTGATGGGAAAAATACTTACAACAGAGAGTCTGAAGCTTTTATTTTTCTCTCTCACTGAGCACGGAGGTGTTTAAACTGCAAAATTCACAGCAGGATACAAAGTTCTTAAGGATCATGATCTTTCCAGTCTCAGTTTCCCAAGGTAAGAGTTAACTGTCGCCTCAGTTGTGCCTTCATGCCAATGCTGTTTTTATTTGTACCTAGTGATTTTGCTTTTGCTGAGATAATTTGTACCAAATTAAATAGCCACGTAGAGTCAGTTTAGCATATGAAGTAACATCATACACAAACCTGTGAAGCTATGTGCTTGTGGCTTTCAACCAAAACAATCATGTCTAGTATTGGTTATGCGTAGACTGCGAGCAGCACCCCTCTGTCCTGACACTGCTGTCACAAAACCCTGGAATTACATTGCTGGTTTCGACATGAGTCATTCTCCTCGTTAGCTGGTAAACATGTATTTCCAAACAACAGAACAGCTGAAGGTAGTGTGAGGTGCCTTTCAATTTACAGCGTCCACGGAGGGTGACGAGCCCTTGCTGCGATGAGTGGGAGCACCCCCCATGACACAGCCAAGCCCTTGAGGTTTTTAAGCTCTGGCGTTCACTCAGCGGGACATGATGCTGTTGGGAACAGGTCTCACCTGCGGAGCTGGAAGCCATGCAGCAGTGTCCTGTGTGTATGTTGCTGTAACTTAGGAATTGATTAGCCCAGCAGTCCAGCCTGCTCCACATCTTGCTTCAGCAGTGAGCAGGCTGGTGCTTTGACCTTTCTGATTGATTGGTGGAATTTTACATTTTGCTTTTCCTCACCTCCTCTCCTCATTCCCCAAATACCTGGATTCTAGTGAAAAGTGTTGGTTTCTTTTTTTGTTGGTTTGGTTTCTGCTTTGTTTGTTTGTTTGAAACTACAGCACTGGGACAGGCTGCCCAGGGGGGTGTGGAGTCTCCTTCTCTGGGGATATTCCAGACCCGTCTGGACGCCGCCCTGTGCCACCTGTCCTAGGGACCCTGCTTTGGCAGGGGGGTTGGACCTGATGATCTCTGGAGGTCCCTTCCAACACCTACAGTTCTGTCATTCTGTGAATTTATATTTTTTTAAAGATGCTAATAATTTTATTTTAAAAAACAGTTTTTTGAGACCTTTGGCAAGAGTTAAAGCATAGCCATTTATTAGCCTTTTAAAGTCATGTACCCAATGTGCCCTTTAAGAGCTTTGGTGATGCACAGTTTAGGTCATGGTAGACAAGACATTGTCTCACCTCACTCTTTCTTTGCACAGTAAACTGTAAACACTTTTCTGTAGGACAGCCGTATCTCAGGTATACAGGAACAGCTAATAATTCAAGCCAGTAAATCATTGTAGCACAAACCACGAGCATTATCATTCAGTTTGTAATTTACCCCTGATGTGGGTACTTGTTCTTCTTAATACTTAATATGTCTGTTTATAGAAAAGTTGATTGAGATAATTAGCAGTAAAAATGCTAAGGTAACACAGCTATGGTAACATTTATATTGCTATCAATTTTGTTTATAGCAGCCTAAAGAGCAATACTGAAATTAGAAATTAACTACAATTAGCAAATAAATTGAGTGTCTCTTGGAATTACTTGATCATGTCTTAAAACGTTGCACAGTGTGATGCTCGTGGAGGCAAAGCCAAGTCCCTGGGCTGTAGCAGCTGCACGGAGTGGAGGAGCACACAACGCAGAAGCCTCTTTGCCTCTCCGCTGTTGCTGCTTCTCAGCTGGAGCTACTTCTGTGCTCAGCCCTGGGCAGGTTTGGGGCCTGTATCTACCCTAACTTCAGTGGGAACCCTCAGCTGTTGCCCCACAATGCAGGTTTGACAAGTGTGTGCTGTGATGCCAGAAGCAAAGTTCACTACAGGGGATTTGCCTCTCTGTGGGAGGGGAAAGGAAGGCTGAGCGTGCTTCTCAGTGATGTGCACCCTTGTAGGGAGCGGCTCCCAGAGACCATTCTACTTCCGCAGCCTCAGTAAATGAACCTTGAAACACACATTTAATGTTGGCAGCTCAGTGTGAGAGGAGTAACTTTGGCTGGAAATGTGTTGGCATCCCAGAAGATGAGTCATAGATACAGAAGTTGGTTTCCTCTGCTTGAAAAGTGTCAGTTTGGAGGGACTTGAGCACCACTTTATGCTCACGGGTAGGAATACTTTGCTTCCCATAGTAAGGCACTTTAAGAACTCAGCTTGATAAATGCTATCTAGATGCATGTAATTCTTTTTCTGTCATAATTTCATAGTTAGATGTGGAAAGAAATGGGTTGTTTACTACTCTTAAAATGGGTCATTAAATACAGGTTTGAGGATGAAAAGAGAACAACCGACCAGTTTCAGGGGCAGCCACTGACTCACCTCTCTCTCACCTGTTTCATGCAGTAAAGCTTTCCTTGTTCTTTTATTCTGTGTTGTATTTCAGAGACTTATAGTTAGAGGCAAGCAGGCAAATGGCTTTCTGCATCACACCTGACTTTCAGTTCTGTGTCCAGCGGGGAGAAGGTGCTGCTAACCCTCTCCATCCTCTCGATTCAGACACAGAGCCTTCACACAACTACTCACGTAGCAGTGGGAACCTAATCAGTTTTGGGTGCACATATTTGGTTGTACCTACTGAAAAAATCTTTCATTTTGTGTAAGTTTAATCATTGAGCTGGAAAGGGAAAGGCCAAGAGCTTCGCTCTGGACTTGGCAGTACACGGAGAGGGTGTGGGTCTTCGAGTCCTGTCCGTGCTCTGCTGAACAGCAGCTAATCCTTATGAAGTGAAACAGCAGAGCTTGTCTGGCCTTAAAAAGTAAAAATCCATATTGGAGAAACTGTGACATTTATCTGGGGGATGGAGAAATGGTGGCATAGCAGTGTACGCCTGGTGATAACGTGACTGACTGCTTCCTCTTCCCATATGCTGTACATCCAGTTGTCTTTCTCTGGGATTGGGAATCCCAGCCTTATGCTGGGAAATATCCCCCACTGGTGTTAGAAGTTACATATTCTCAGAAAAAAGATGTCATCTAGGCTAAATAAGCATCTTCATAGGAAGCAAAATTTTCTGGAATATTTCCTGGCTGTTTCCTTCCTTCCCTTCTTCCCTCCCTCCCTAGCAGACTTCATCTCTTAAAGAGCAGAATGGGGCTGAGGGGTATGGGAGAGAATCATAGACTTGTAGAACAGTTTGCGTTGGAAGGGACCCGGCCCCACCCCTGCCATGGGCAGGGACACCCTCCAGTAGCCTAGGTTGCCCAAAGCTCCATACAACCTGGCCTTGAACCCTGCCAGGGTTCATGGGGCAGCCCCAGCTTTTCTGGGCACCCGGTGCCAGGGCCCCACCGCCCTCACAGGGAAGGATTTCTTCCTAATATCCAATCTAAGTGACGGAGTGTAAATGTAAAGCAATCGAGACGACTGCAGATGGGGCGGTCACACCACAGTGCCAACTCCCGCTGACTGCTGAGATCCGATGATCCCGGCTGACAGGACGAGCCTTATCTGGCCTGAGGCTGCTGCTGCCTGTTTTTTGTTGTGCTTGCTTCAAAGCCAGGTGTCTGAGTTCCCTGTGGATTTCGTCTGGGAGAATTTATCGCTGATAAATAACTGTTTGTGTTGAATTTACAAAAGAACTAAACTGTTCTCTTTAATGTTGAAGTTTAGTACCTTTTTCTTTTCATGTTTGCATGAGCACTGGCATTCGAAGGAAATAAATCTGTTGCTCAGATAATGTATTTGCCCTTGGTACCCAAATATATAAATAAAAATTACAAGGTCATTAGCCATATCAAGAGAAAGAAAGATGTGCTGTGTATTAAATAGCTGACTTCCAGGATGGCTTGGGCAGTATATTAAAGTGTAGTGCTCATTTCCCCTTCTGATCATGAAAATCAATTAATTCCTTTCTTTTTTGTAGCACTTTCCCTTTGCACTGGAAAACCTCAGCATATGTCAGTCCAAATTTATGAGCAGCATTGTTTCCAGTGTATTTCATTCATCAAATGCAAATTCCAGTGGCCAGTGATCTACAACAGAACCATTTGGGAAGCAGCAAATAAATTTTACCTAATAAAGTATTTTAAAAATACCAAACCAAAACATAACTCAAAAAGCCCACAAAAACTAGGGGAGAAAGATTTTTATCTGCCACTTCCCAAGCAATTTATCTTTGTCCCTGAGAAGGCAGGTAGGGTACAGAACTGTCCCAGTATTGTTCTGGAGCACATCTTGTGTGGAAATGAACCCTTTTGCTCAGTGAAAGGCAGCTTTTTAATATCTTTTATTTCAGCTTGGCTGTAGTACTAGGTGCAGACCTGAGGGAACTGAAATGCATTAGACTTGCTCCCCTTGCATCCTTGCTAATCTCGCTGCTTTAAAGAGACAAGTCCACGGTACGAGTGTGGTGGTGTCTGGGAAAGCTGCATGATACCATCTCCGCTCAGCCCCTTTTATCCATCTTCATCAGCTGAGGGGTAGAGAGATAAGTGGTCATTTATTGCTGCTTATGTGACTGGGCTGCAGGTGAAGGTAGACACAGTAGTTGTGCCCGAGGTTTCTCCTTGCCTCTCCTCCTGGCAGGTCCGTGCTGGGAGGTTGTAGGAGCACTGGGTGAGAAATGCGTTTGCTTTGCTCACATCCACGTGAACCTCTGTTGCTAAATAAACCCATGTTTTGCCTAATGGCCAGATTTGTGTCTTATTCTTGGCTAAAATTTGCATGGGATGTCCTGTGCCAGGTAAGTCAGTGCGTGTTTCTTGACGAAGGGAGAGTCGCTGTGCTTGGAATCAGCGAAGCCCGCAGGGGCTAGATTAGAAAAAGAATAATTGACTGACCCAGAATCAAAGTCTTGGTTTCCATAATGAGGAAATGAGTGTGTTTCCACGCTGCTGCTGGTATTGTGCTTGTGAGTAACTTGTTTCATTTTGTTTTCCAAAGGAAATGTTCAAATCCCCACGTGAAGACCTCTGCTCTGCAGTAGGCCACCTGAGATGCTTAGCTGTGCTACACGTGCATCAGGTTTTTCTGGCAGTCACATTAAGCTATTCAAAGTTTCTTAGGTGATTTGGAGAGCTGATGCGGCAACCCACACACATAGCACCCAATACAGCCAGTGTTCCCATCTAGGGAACACCATACAGCACAGAAAATAAGCAGTTGTATCATCTTAAAAAGAAGAAAAGAAACACAAAAAACAAAACCCCTGTTTTTTATTCCCAACTCTCCCAGGTCTGGCAGTGTGGAGGAAGCATGGAGGTCTTACCCTGTTCTCGTGTGGCACACATTGAACGCACAAAGAAACCCTACAACAACGACATCGATTACTATGCAAAGCGCAACGCCCTGCGGGCCGCTGAGGTCTGGATGGATGACTTCAAGTCGCATGTTTACATGGCGTGGAACATCCCCATGGCAGTAAGTACAGGTCACGCTCTCTCCGGTATGGAAATGTTGATGGCTGCTCCTGCTTACTTCTTTGGGGCGAAGGATATTACTACAACTGTATGAAGTGGGCATTATGGGTTATTACTACAACTGTATGAAGGGGGAAGAGAGCTTTCATGCTGCAGCACGCTCAGTATGGAGAGTTCTGCCATATAAACTTGCTTCCTCAGTGTAAGTTTTGTTGTGCGCTCAGGAGCAGTGACACAGCTTTATAATGTAACTACAGCATGGCTGTTTTGGGTTTATCCGCTTCCTCAGAAGATGACATTAATTTGGGATGCCATTAAACTTTGAGGTGTTCATATGCTACAGTGGTGAGGGCTCCAGAAATGTCCATAAATAAATATCATCCTTCATCGCGAGACTCAGTAGACCTCACCAGCATAAAAACAAAGTATGCGATAAAAGAATCACACCTTAACTAGCTTTATTGTCTACAGCCCAAGAGTTTCAGTGTGGACATGTTCTGGTTTTTTACTGTACATACGAATTGTAGATGGCACGTGGGGGCCTCTAGGAATCCATGTAATATAAATATTAGATAAACCCTAGGTTCGATTTATCACTTTATTCTGTAAGTATATCACACACTACGTCTCCACGGAGCATAATTCTTCGAGAGAAGAGGTATATGTTATATCCCACTCAGGTGGAAGCTGACTGCTGCCATCTCCTTTAGTGGTATTTGCATCCAAATTATTCATGTGGAGGAGCGCAGGGAGAGCAGCTGAGGGAGGAAGCACACTCCGTGCTTTAAGTAATGATGGTTTAGTTAACCCTTACCTGAGGGGTTTGTTCAAAGCTGGTTGAAGTAAATGGAAACAGGAATGTTCCTGTCAGAAGAGGAAAATATGCCAACCCAGCAGTGTCTTTGTGGATATTCAGACATGACCTGGCGTCCATCAAAGTCATGGGAGTCTTGTCTAAATCTCCAGATTTAGTTTGTGTCCTAAAAACATTCTTGTACTTTGGTACCTAGGTAATACATGATAAAACATTTGTGTTTATTCTTCTTGTAGTTTTGAAAATAAATAAACCTAAAGGAGCAGTGTTTTGCTCTGCTCCATGTGAGGTCTGAATGTCAGACATTCACACGTGTCCGAATTTCACTTACTCAGTTCACTTGCTCAGTATTGCCATTCTGTGCAATGTAGACAGGTCTCTGGGAAGATGTGCTTTTGGTGAGTTCTTTTGATAGTTGCAAAGAATTATTTTGGCTTAACAAGGCAGCACTGCATAACTTCTTTCCCACATGATATTTCCATGGTAGAAGGAGGAAGACAAAGCAGCATTCATTTAAGCTCTTAGGGGCATTTTGGCCCTGCCTGCACCCCTTTGATAAAATGGTAAGTTTTGAATTGGAGAGAAAAAAGAAGTGACCTTGGTAAATTTGTCTGATGCATTCTACAAATGAATTCTGAGAAAAAATAAGACATTTAAATAAGCATTTACAACAAAACGTTGTTTCCTTTAATCTCTCTGAGATTACTTATTGATGTAGTTTTCCACACTGAACGATACAGCAGTGCTTTGAAAAAAAAAAAAGGCACATCTACATTAAGAGACATAAAATCAGCATAAGTACTGTGCTGAACCTTAAAATTTTCTTTCCATAAAATAAATTGATAAAATGTGCATTATGAAAGTAACCCCATTAGCTCTCAGGAAAAGGAAGCTTGTGTTAGTGTTCACAGTTATTCCACTGGAGTATTCCATCTAGATGACTAAGAACTGTACTGTTATAAGCCATAAGAAAACACTTCTGCAGGAGAACTAGAAACCTTACTGCCTGGCTAAAAGGAATATGTCCACATACCCACAGATGGTGACTGCAACTAATGCAGAACTAAGCACAATGTTTTCAGAGCTGCTCAATTTGCTGCTCTTGTGGTCTGTAGCAATGGCACTGCAAGCAAGGCATGGTGCTGCCTTGTGTTAGAGTAGGGAAGAAAGGTGGCAAGGAAAATCCATGTGTACCTGCCGTACTAAAACCTATCCAAATTAACCCATTCCTAACTCACCCCATCTTTTTTACAAGTTATTGTCAATCTGTGCATAATGCATATCCTGACTGGTCAGTGATCTTTAGACATGTTTGCCAGATCATAGTCCTGTAAGCTTCATCAGCAGGTCAGCACAGCTTTTGTGGAATCAGGGAATACCAGGTTGGAAGGGGCTGCAAGGATCAAGCGTTTTGTAAATACCAAATACTTGGTATGCCCCTGCTTGTGATCTGTTCCTTTTAACAATAAAGGAATCTTATATTGTATGATTTATTGTGCTGAGGGCCTCTGAGAATTGCTCTCCTTCTGTGTAGCCTGAAGTAGTACGTAAATTAACATTCATTTGAATGGATGCTGCATAGAGAGCTCATGACAAAGTATGCATCAGCAAGCAGCAGTGAGCACAGCAAAGCCTATGTGACAAATAGAAAAACCTGTTCAGTATCACACTTTTATTTCTCCTGAAAATTAGGCATCTGTTGGGGATTCTAATAAACCCTGAGCTAAGATTTGCTGCTGTCTTGTAACCCTGCATTAGGCATAATTTGTAAAATGTACAGAAATCTTTCTGGAGGAAACGTACAAGGCACTTAAGACAGTTCAATGCAAAATTCCTCAGGTTCAGTCTATTTGATTCATACAGTGTCAGAAAAGATTTTTAGATGAGGTAACTCTTCCTGTCCTTATGTTGAACTCTGGTGATTTATACCGGTTTAAATCGACAGATGCTAGCTCAGGACCTGGCATTTTTTAAATGGCTGGGTCTGATCATATTGATTTGACTCTTCCAGTGGGTGTTTTTCATGGGATTTGTATTCAAACAGGAATGAAAGGCTGAAGGAGAATTATAAAGAACATTTTGAGTTTAACTGCGTTTTATGGCTCAAGCCTGCAAATGAGCTCCAGTTCCAGTAAAAACTGAATGCTGGTCTATGCAAATGTTTAATGGAGCTTAATGACTTTTTGAGCAGCTCTGCTTTGAAGTTTTAACAGGTCTGTTCTGATCTCATTTACATTACTGAATACCCAAGGCTGTCACTAGAGTAAACCATGATCAAGCTGCCATATCTTAGATCAGAATTATCGCCTAAGTTCTAATGAATCTGAAAGCTCAGGAGTTCAGGTTTGATTGCAAACACTTAGAATTGCTGTAAGTAAAAACATTCGTATTGTATTCTTATTATTTTGATTTATGTTTGTTTTTTCCTTGTTCGTTATCCTTCTTTTTGCACTGACTTTCATTAATATTTATTGTCTGTGCTCAACAGCAGCTGCTTGATGAGCTGCTGCTTACAAAAGAGAAAGAAGAGGGAGAAATACAGCTTGGTATACAAAATGAAATCCAATTTGGTTTCAGTAAAGAAAACAACCGTAAAGTCAATGCAGTGAGATTTCTTTATTCTTTTTCTGCTTTGTAGAACCCTGGAGTTGACTTTGGAGACGTCTCTGAAAGAATAGCTCTACGACAGCGACTGCAGTGCCGGAGTTTTAAGTGGTACCTGGAGAACGTCTATCCTGAAATGAGGGTCTATAATAATACAGTCACTTATGGAGAGGTAATATATGTCTTATAGAGTCATCAAGGTTGGAAAAGACCTTCAAGATCATCAAGTCCAACTGTCACACCTGCACCATCATAACCTCTAAACCATCTCCTAAAACTCCCTGTCTACACGTTTTTTTGAACAGCCCCAGGGATGGCAGTTCCACCACCTCCATGAGCAACCTGTTGCAATGCTTTGACACTCTTTTCACCACAGTTTTGCTTCTTTGTGCTCAGATTCCGTATTTTCATTTCCAGTTGCACACCAGTATTAAGCAAGAACTTGGAGCACCTACTCTGAAATAGCTGAGTGGATAGGTTACTTATAAAATGCTGGCTCCAAATGTGTTAGAAATGTGTAGATGTTCAGTTCAACTCATCTGTCTGCATCATTTTTTCCTTCTCTGTGAACCAATCAAATCTCCCACATATGCTTGACCCCAATCTCTAAAGAAGTCAGACTTGCCTTCTGTGACTCCTTATATCACATCCCTGTAATGTAAAGACTGCTATCACTTACACCTGTCAACTGGAGCAAAGTCCTAGGAGCTCTCCTCCTGCATTATGTTTTTAACATTCTGGTGATTAATTGTTTGTATGAACTACAATTAAATCCAAAGGCAATATATTTTCACACAAGACAACTCAATGGACATTCTTCCTTTTTGTTCCGTTTCATTGACTTCATAGAAAGAGAAGTCAGGCGCTTCAGATATTGATACAAAGTGCAAGTTTTATTGCATAATATCACTTGCATCCTAATATAACTATCCCTGGCAGTAGAGTGAGGAAAGACATTTAGTAAATTCAACAGGAGCTATTAGTAACTGTCAGCTCCGAGAAGGCTGTTAACTGCGAAGAGCATTGGCAGTACTGCCAATGTTGTGTCAATTATACCAGACAGTTAGCAAGCTGGGCTCTAAAAAGGAGTTTGTTTCTGTTGAGTGGTCACATAGAAGGTTCTTGAGTCAAACAGGAAGTTTAGTGATGCAAATACCTAATTCATTAAAATTTATAATAAAATGGGACCATGCAAGCTATTTACCCAGTATAAATTGGCATGGTTCCCTTTCAGTCTTACATGCCTGTAATGAAAAAGCTAGGGGCTTCATCTTAAATGGCATCAATCTTGTTATTAAATACTTTCTCTTCTGGTTATTTTCCTGAAGGAAAAGATGTCTGGATTTTAGTGAGTTTAAAGGAAAATAAATGTATTGAGTAGATGGGAAACAGATTGAAACAGTAGTAAAAATATATTTCCTAGTGACTCAATTCACATTTTTTAAAGCTTTGTCATAAAGCTGTCTTCATCTTCTTTAGCCTTTATAGTACCCAAGTCATAAAATGAACCTCCTGAAATTTAACTGTTGGTGAGCCCCCTTACCTGATCAGGTTCTCAGTTATGCTCATACACTGTAGTATGAAGGATTATTTTCTGATGTTTCCAATGCCTCATGCAGCAGTTATTTCTGTATTATGGGGGTGTCTGGACAACTGACCTGTTGACTGTTTCAAGTTGTCCATCTAAATAACTTCTTGTTTAAGATACTTGTAAAATTTTTCTGCATCCAGAATATGTGAGTACTACTACTAGCCTGAAGACAAAGACAGACCTGAAGTTTCACAAGAGCTCCAGACCAGTTTTATAGACTTGTAAATTCTTGCCCAGGGTGGGGGAGGCACGTGGATTTTTACTTCATGGGATCTCTGAACCCATTCTTAAGTATATTGAAAGCCTCCCAACACTGTCCATCATTGCTGTATCCTTTCACAACGATGTGCTTTATGGCACTTCTGGACACAACCATAACATATCTCAATTCAAATATTTTTTTTCTTCACATGCTTTTTTTGTGGTAATTTGTTTTTATATAAGCAATTGGAGCAAACAAAAGGCTGCCACATCCAACACCAGTCTTGGGTAGCTCCTGTGCCCTTTGGTGAAGTCACATTCTAAAAATACAGGGTCAAAATTTATATTTGCACCAAGGCAATATTTGGCCTGGGTTTCATAAATGAATTTGATGGGCTACTGATCCTTGAGTAATTGCTGAAAATATAACTGTGACCCAAGGTCTTTAAAGACAGCAGGTTGTCCAAGTCTTGTCTTTTCCTGGCGCAAATTTACTGCTGGCATCCTGTCATCTCTGGAGAAGAAGCGTGTGTTTCTCAGAGAACAACAGTCTTACATACTGGTGATTTCGGTAGCTGTAGTGCAGCTAAGATTTTAGGTATGCTGGCTGTGCATTATACAGATTAATTTCTAATACAATTGTTTCCTTTCTGGTCCGGTTATAGGTGCGTAACAGCAAAGCTAGTGGATACTGGTTAGATCAGGGAGCCGAAGAGGATGACAAAGCAATCCTTTACCCATTCCATGGGATGTCCTCTCAGGTAAATGGTTAAAATCCCATCATTAATGAGAAACCTTAATGTAAAGGATTTTCAGAAGAAACAAAACGTCATCTTGTGCATTTGAGTTGAGTTTGGTAGGATTCCTGGGTTGCAAAGGAAAATATCAGGCTTTCCTCCAGTTCTGGGGGTGCCCTTTCCGAGGTGGTTCAGCATGTGAATCTGTACATTGATGGTGGCAGTTAGGGAAACAGAGGAATCATGGCAATTTTTTTTAATAGCACCAAACATTAATGAGTTTGAGACAGTTGGTATGAGTGAGCAGCTCTTCTTGTCATGATATTATTTACTCTAAGAATAGTATCTCTTCAAATTAACTGTGCATTGGTCCAATAGGCTCCTATGCAGAAATGATTTAGCAAGCTGCTGATGTGGTTCCCCGAGCAGGCAAAAAGTTAAGCACACATTTAACATCAACTTCAAAGGGAATTAAGAATATCTTTTAAGTTAATAGTTTTCTAAATTAAAAAAAAATTCTTTTGTGTCAGTTTCAGTGCATATTATTATTTTCTTACAGATCTCTAAAGATTTTTAAATGACATTTCTCTTTCCATGCTTATGGTGATGCTACTCTTTTTTTTTCTTTTTTAAATACAAGAGGGACTTTATTTAAATCCAGGGCTTGAGCTTCTTCTGAAATACGATTCCAGTTTCTTTTGAAGCACTGTCTGAATCAAACCTTCGTTAATGAACATTCTCGTGCGTAAATAAACTCTGACCTTATCGCAGACTTAACAATTATCAGAAGTTCAGTCATACATATATTGACTTGGAGTCCTGGCTCATACATCACCGTGGAGGCATAACAAGGGTTGCAAAACATAAATACGGCCTATTGTGCTTAATTGCAAGCAGGAGAAGAGTCATAACTTATTAGAGCGAAGTGAGACAGTAATTCCTACTGACAAAACGTCCACCTTTGGCAGGATCATTATGGAACATTTGACTGACACTTTCCTAGTAGAGGTGGAAGGAACAGCCTTTGAGTAAGGTAACAAAATAGTGTTGCTTAATTAGATGTAAACAAGCTTTTCAAGAAGACTCTAGTTAGGGATGTCAAGGCACTCAGAGGTCAGTCTCTTGCTCTGTTCTCATTTTGAGCAGAAACCTGTAAATTTAAGTCGTTCCAGAAAGTCCCTTTGCAACACCTGGTCTCCTATTGCTGTGCTAGCACTGAGAATAATGAAAGAAATGGTTCTGACTGTAATTTATTTTGTGATTTAAGTTCTAAAGCTGCTTGTTTGCCTCCATGATTCTCGTTTCATAGAATATGCTTTGACATCCAGAGGAGGAAAATAGCTGAGGGCACACTGTGAATTTATTTTAAAGGAAGTAGAATGTGCCCAGCTTCTCCTGACTAACTCTGGTAAATTTGGGGGCATAAAGCATCTCACTTCTCAGCATCCAGCTCTGACTGGTTGTTTTTTTTCCTTTAAGGAACAGTCCATTTTCCTTTCAGTAAAATGTAAATATGTTGCCTAGATGATGATGCCTTTTGAATTGTGATCCCTAGACTACACACTGAGCAGCTCTTCTCAGGTGCAAATAACAGTACACAAAATATTCCCTGCCCAAGAATTTGGGTAAGTTAAATATCTTCTGGCTTGATTCTGCTACGCATCTTCAGTATCCTGTCCAGTGAATTTTCTGGAAAAGCCTGAAAAGCTGGATTTAGACTTAGCATTACAGCAAGAAGGTAGAGCCCTTTTGTTGCTAGCACTGTATAAATGAATAAAAAGAGAAAGTCACTCTTCCCAAACCCTTAAAATCCAAAGCATCCCCTGTGTGTGAGAATTGCAGAAGTAAGGGAAAGCAAAAAATTAATCTCCCAAATCATCCTGCAGCACTTTTCATTTGCTTTTTTTCCTTTAAAAAAAAAAAAAAGGTTTTCCTTCTGTGAGAAACACCAAAAAGAAGGCAGAGGTGATGTTTTATCTAAGTTGAGTATTTCGCAGACAAGCATGGGTTGGAGCCACTCAAATGCAGCCAAGTTAATTAATGATTACACAGCTGGAAAACTTCTATCATCTCACCACAATTTACAAAATTAATTCAGTGGGAGAACCACAGCTGCACAAACCTAACCAAGGATATTCAAGCACATAGCATGAAAGGTGTTGACAGTGAGTGTTTTAATATATTAAATAAACATTTTTAAAGCCCCACTCCTAATCAGCCTGGGTGAGCATAGTTGGCTGCTATGTTTGGCTTTCAGTTTCTGACATTCTTCTTCTTGAGCACAGGGCATAAAACACCCCTGCTGAGTTGAGGTTTGGGTTAGTTGTACATGCCTACTGAATAGAAATTAGTATAAGAGTGGAACTTATTTTCACCAGTTGGGTTACCACTGGTGCTTGATGTGTCCTGCCAGTGTGAAAGCCTCTTGCTATTCAGCTATAGTCTTGTTTGGTTTTCATACTCTGCAGTTCTGACAAGCAAATTACCAGTGATTTTGGTATACACGTAGTTCCATTGAAACCGACCGAAGCAGTCAAGTGTTTAAAGAAAGCTGAGTTAGGAATAAGATTACTGTTCATCTGTGATACAAAGTTCATTACTTCTTACTCTTCTGTTTCCCTTACATATTACACACCTCTGAATGGTGTTGTCCTGCATTACCAGTGAAACACAAAACCACTCCACTGTTACTGCTCCAGGAAATAAATGCCTTTCCCTACCTGTGTTCGCAAGATCAGTTTTTTAACATGATAAATCACATCTTTTTAATGCATTGGCTTTTAATTTTCTTTATTCAAATAAGGACAAGCTCTTTTAGGGATGCTCTGGAATGCATCTAGCCTGAATTTACATCAGTTTAGCTTAATGAATTTGACTGATGCTAAGTCAATGTTAAGCTAACAGTTAGGAACATCCAAAGTTTTGCACCAGTTGAAGTTAATTTAAAAACTTACTTTACAGAAAAGTAGTGCCCTTTTTATATGTGTTCTTTCGATCTGAAGCTTGACCCTAATCTCTTTAAGGAAAAAACTTCTGGGGCAGCAATGGGAAACAGTCCATGGCTAGAGAAACTTCAGAAACAAAGGAATATGTGGAGGTTCTTGAACTCTCCAGTCTCTGCATGTGGCTTGTCTTGTACAATCACCTGTGAAGCCTATTGGTTCTAAAACAAACTTAGAAAATGGCAGGGGGGAGGGGGAGTAGGGAGGATGGACACAACCTCCCCAGAACTAGAATGTGTCGTTCTGGAAGCTTCTTGGATAGGTTCTAGGACAGACAAGTTTTGAACCACCTGAGAAGACTCACACAGCCTCGGTGGAAATATTCACGGTCTCAGAGTCTGCCCTGAATGCCGTGATGTGCAGGTGGTTATAGGGTGAGTGAAAGAGGAAGAGAACTTAATAAAATGGCGTCCTGGGATAGAAAGGCCTGTGCAGGTGACCAACCTCCTTCTCTGCCCTTCTCTCTTCCTTTCACACCAAGCAGAGGAGGCATAGCAGCTGTGAAAGCGAGAATGCGCGCGGCTTTGAGCTCCAGCAGAAGGAGAGATCTCAACATTCAGATTCCCAGAGCTCACGGCTACACAGGCAGAATAAGAGGAGATGAAAGGCTTTCATTAAACTGCTGCTTGAGGGCAGATATTTAACATTTTGCCTGGCAGAGCTATGGCTTTCCAGAGCTGCACACAGCGTAGCAGGTCTGATTAGAGCAGGGTGGATGAAGAGGCAGTTTCTTAACTTGCAGGAAGCAGTGGGTGAGATGCTATAACCGACCTGGAAGTTTGGTAACCTGTGATCTGCTTGTCTTGTGGTGACGCATATTGTAGAGACTTAAAGTATTGCAGGTCCCTGTACAGCTTGCTGTTTCCCTGTCAGCTCACACAGCTGACATGGCCTAACCTGCAGGGCTGAGGGTTCATTAAAGATTTCCTTTTGCTTGGAGAACAAGAGTGAGAGTGAGGGGTTAAAGGTACTGCGGAACCTACCAAAGCAGTCTGTGTAACTGTTTCTTACCAAAAATTACCTGCTATTTTGTGCTTTTTTCCTGGAAATTAGCAGGAATGAATTTTCTAAAGCCAAATCCTTCAGTTAGAAGCTGGCATTTCCTTATCGCATTCATGCTCCTGGAGGATCACCTTCCATAGGCAGCACCACTTGCTATTTTTGAACCAGATATGGTGGCTTTGATAAACCACTTTTGACATCTTTTCCATTCTGCTCAAAATTCTGAATGTTGAAGGGAAAACTATCCTGTATTATCATAGGTGCAGCAGATAGTGTCCAGATTAGATCTCAGAGTATGCAGTAGAGTACTTCGCTTCAGTGTCCTTTATGTGGATCCTTCAGCTCTTCTGAGAGATGAGAGAAAAAGAGTGAAGGTCTTTTTGGTGCTCTTTTTACCACCAGCAAGATATGATTATTCCCAGCATGATTCTTCTGAGGTTAATAAGGATGGCTGCAGAAAGCTAGACTCTAATTTGAGGTTTTTTGATTGACTCTTAATGATATCCCATGCACTGGTCAGTAGCATCCAATAAATGGCAGGCACTTCTGACCTTCCTTCTCTTTCTTGTTAAGTAATTTCAGCCATCTAACAGCAATAAGACCAGACAGGCAGCGAATTTCCTGGGTGATAATTGCATTTCTTAGGTGGCTCTGATCTTCAGCCTGCAGCATCCATTCTGCCTCGCAGCACAGTAGCCATGTAGCTGAGCCCCCTTTGCAGTCTTTTAGCATCTGGGTGCTGCACTTGAGTCTGTATAGGGCAAGAAGGGCAAAGTATTGCACTGGTGTAATAACTCTGGGTTTAAACACAGAAGTGAGAAGTAGATACATGTGATCCAATGTGCTGGCCTGCTGCCAAATTAACATCGTGCATTTTCACTTTAATGTGCTTTGGAATCTCTCTCAATAGGCTCTTCTTGCACTACCTAGAAAGCAGCAGTAATTACGGGGATTACTTAATAATTTTTGCAACTTAAATGAAGACTCCATCACTATCATAGTTACCTCAGTGCAATGTGATAGAGGGTGAGCTGACAGAGCCACTTTTCCCTCTAAATGAGCAACCAAAAACCATCCCTAAGGCTTTCAGGACTTATTAGAATACAGGTTGGAATAAATTGTAGGGGAAAAGTGGCAGGATAAACAGTTTGAAATCAACATCATTCCATCAAGACCGCGTTCCTCAGGCCTGCTGTCATCCAGCAGTTCTTTAGTGGCCTCCTTGGTTGCATGAAACTTCACAAGGTCCCCAGTGTGCCCCTATTCAAAACCTTTTGTGGGTTTTTTCCCTCCAGTGCCTCGATGCCTGCTGCCGCTCCCCCTGCTGCATGCTGGCTGTGTTCCTTCCACGTGTGCTGTGCGGGAGGTTGTGCTGTCCCAGCGCGCCTGTAGCACTCACAGGAGCGGTGTCACCTTTTCTGACCCAACATGTAGCGGTGTGCGAAGGCAGACAGGCAGCCACCCCCTGCTTACAGGAAAAGACTGCTGTGAACAGAGTAAAACCATTCCCTTCCATCAGGCACTGGTATTGTGACAATTAGTCTGATGACAAGAGCCACCCATGCTTATTCTTTAAGTATTTTCCCTTGGCCCAGTATTAATGTAATAAAACGTACTCTGACATGTTGAGGTTACAAGAGACCAGGGTGTTTTTCATCTCACATTCATACAGATTCTTTTATTCAGGTCCATTTTACTGAGAAAGACTTGAGGCAAGTAAAATGGTCACTTAACATAGAATAAGGTCAAAGAAAAATTATACTCCTGTAAAAATTAACATGAATGATTGTGCCTGCTTAGGGGTTTTTTTTATTAAAAAAAAATCTAAAATAATAAATGGCCCTCACCTGAAGCATCTAATTACAGCCAGTAGCATTTACCACTAAATTGCAGAACAGCTAAGCCTTGCACAATACTGAAACACCAGTGTGAATCTTTATTATGTAGGCCTGAAGTTAGAAAATTTGCTGTTATTTCCCTCATGCTTTCCTTTTTTTCCTCTTATATTTTTGAGACTGTTGCATGGTCGGATTTTTCCCAGTAACAATTATTTACAAAAACTAATTAGACTTGTTGCTATCAATAGCCTCTAACAGAGCTCTTAAGAACAAACTGCATGGCAAATTGACATCGCGTCCTTGCTAAATCAGTTCCTGCTGAGTGGGTATGATTTACATATTGATTATTTCACTTTCTTGATTGCCCTTTTGCAGTGGAATAGTGGGTAGGGAACGGTGGGAAGCAGAGGTATGAAATCAGGGAGCATTGTGTCCTCTGAGAGACCCCATGTTGGTAAAACAAGTTTCTCAGGCCTTGCCCATAAACAGCATGTGTCAGACCGGGAAGGTCCCAACCAGCAGCAGGAGAAGGGACTCCTCACCAGCACTCAGGGCAGAAGCTGGTGAGGAAGGCTGCTCAGCTTTGTGTCCCATCACTGCGACTTCCTTCCCTTCTTTTCCCTTTCCTTCTTTCCCCAGCTTGTCCGCTACAGCTCTGAAGGTGTCCTGCAGCTGGGGCCACTGGGCTCCACGGCCTTTCTGCCTGACTCCAAATGCCTCGTCGATGATGGGAAGGGCAGGACACCAACTCTGAAGAAGTGTGAAGATGTCCTGAGACCAGCACAAAGGTTCTGGGATTTCACGCAGGTACAGAGGAGCTTAGGGAGCCTTGCAGAGATCACTTGGAGAGGACTGTTGCTCTGGAGGATATTTCATTAAAAAATGAGGTCTTTAGAGGCCTAGTCAAGGAATCAGCCCTTATTCCTTCTAGAAACAGTCAGATATGTTTTCCCTGGCTCATGTGCCATCCAGGAATTTTCTTACATTGCTGCTAGGAATTTTTGGAAATGCTTTCTAGGAATTTTTACTTATGCTGTCTCAAAGTGCCCTTATGCTTTCTTAAAATATTCTGAATTTCTTTAGTCATTGTCAAGAATACACTTGTAATTATTAATTTCTTTTAGTGTCTGGGAATTTTTGTTTCTAGAAATTTGCTAGAATCTTTCTAAGAATTTTTAGATCTGGAGGTTCAAATTCACTTTTAGCATTTTCAAAGGCATTCTTATGGCCTCTGGGATTTCCTGTGTCTTGAGGTCTGCAGGGATACTCTAGAGTGCTTTTTTGAGATTTCTCTAGTGTTTTGGGGGGAACTTTCTAGCAATCCCTATATCTAGAATTATCATGGGATTGTTTTGGCATTTTGTATGGATTATCTATTTTAGGCATTTCTAGCATTTTCTAGGGACTTTTATTACTTGACATATTCGTAACTTTGCAGGCATTTTTTAAATGCTCTCCAGAGATTTACAGATCTACCACTTTTATTCTTCTAGTCTTTTCACCTTTTCTATTCCTTCTTCTAATCCTTCTTTTCCTTTTTTTTTTTTTTTTTTCTCCCTTCAGAATGGTCCAATCATCAGCAGAGACACTGGCCGTTGTTTAGAAGTGGAAATGTCAAAGGATGCAAATTTTGGGCTCAGATTAGTTGTGCAAAGGTGCTCGGGGCAAAAATGGATGATTAGAAACTGGATAAAGCACGGCCGACACTGACTGCTGGGGCCAAAAAGCCGCCTCTCCTGCCGTTGTCCATTGCTCGGTGTGCCATATCTTGCAAGGCATTTGTCTTAAAGCAAATTAGTTTGAATAGGGCTTGGCTCTCGAGTCCTTCACAGTTGGGTATCCAAAGGCAAAAAAGAAGAATAAGAAAAGAAGACACATACATGCCCTACATGACTCTTCCTTGCTCCAGTAGATGACCTGAGAAGCTCGACAAGAGTTTTCTGTTGATTTAGAAATCTTGTGGAAATGAGAACACAACAGAAAAGTGGGTTCCTTAAGAGGAATTAATAGATGGATATTTCTGTGATGAGCTGGAAGGAGAGATCCCAATACTGCCTCATAAAGAGAGTTCTCTGATGGGTAGCTTTTTAGCTTTAAGTTATTGACTGATGCACAACTCTATGGTGAATAATCATGTGCCTTTTTTATTGTACTTCGTATAAAAGGGGACTGGAAAAACCCTACCTTTTCGGCATGTCTGGTTCATTGTACTAAACAAGAAGATCTGTAAATAACACTGGAAATATAATATATGATAAATTTCAAGGTTGATTGTTTAGGAGTCTCTATTTCTAGAAAGAGACTGTTCAGCAAATGTTTACAGGTGGTTCTCAACCTTCAAGCTGCTAAAAAGAAGCATTTTAAAGACCTCGTCTATTTAGACACAGGTAAATGTTGAATAGGTAAAACAGACACATGCTCTGTTATATTGCCACATTTTACATTTCTTAGCTGTAAAGGAGTCACAGTATAGCACTTGCATATTTAACTCTTCCAGGGCAGTAAACATCCTAGTAGATGGATGAATTTTGAGAGGCCTCCATTGGCCCACAAGCCCCGAGTACGTAAGTGCAAGGCTCCCATCCTGCAGCACTGTGCGTGCAGGTGCACTGTTGTGTTGTTCCAGAAACTGCCTGGCAGCTGGATGCTCATCACCTCTGAAAATAAGGTGACTGAGTTAGGTGCCATCTGTGGAATTTAACAACTTGACTCTTCCATTTTGTTACCCATCCTGTGAAAATGTCAAATGTGAGCAACTATGCTTTGTGAGCACTGTCCAGACAAAATTCCAGTATTTAAAAACTAAACTAAAAACCTCGTGATAAGAGGACAAATTAGAGCAAGAATGAATTAGCATATATAAGTACTGCGATGCTGAAATACAAACATTTGACTGTAGTTGACCTGTTGACAGTATATTTGTGAACCTGAATTTAATAATGTATCCAGTGGTTCATGCAGTATCTGTGCACATGTAGCCAGAGCAGTGATGAAGCCTTGTTCCAAACGCTGTTAAAGTTGATAGTTGATAGCCACTGTCAATGTCAGCAGGCTTTGGATATGGGTCCATGGTAGATGGCTTTTCATTACAGAAGATTCAGTCATGCTGAGAGAGAGACAGCAATGGTATCTGTTAACTTCACTGTTTAATATTTTATAGTAATTAAAATTAGAAAGTTTTGTTTTGTTTTAATGAGCCAGGAAAATAAGTAATTGCAGACACCATGGTACCATGAATCTTGGTGATCTGTTTCTTGAAGAGCTTTTGCCATTCCTATTTCAAGGCATGCTGAACAAAATTCAATGGAAACAAAGTTAATTTTTCAAGGGCATGATACATAATAAAGTATTTACTTTTAACATGCAAAATCCATCAGTTCTTGTCAACTCTTGGTGGGTATCCAGAGATCATATCGCTATATCTTGTCCCAATTTTATTTTGAAACATTGCGTGCAAGATGTAATACAAAGCAAATTCTCTTGGAGTCTACTTGTGGCTCTTAGCTAATCTTTATTTGTGTTACGTGGATCAGGTTATGCATGAATATATATAAAAGAATAATTATGGGCGAGATTCTAAATATAAAAATGCTTAAAATTCTGTGCTTACGGTTAGTTGAACACGACCTCTTCAACAGCGTAATAAGACCTGCAGGGAGAGGCAGCATCTTTAATAAAGTAAGCAATACAGTAAAAAGTCATGGACATGCTCAGCAGTCAAGCCTTCCTGCAGGTCTTAAACAGGTAGGAAGCTTCAGGCTAAATACAGATTGGGAACAGTTGCCCTGCATTTAACCTCCTTATGTTAACCTATTAGCCAATTTAAAAGGATAGTTATCATCTGTGGAGCAGGTGTTGAGTGCTTTGTACAGGAGACCTGTCTGTAAGTGGCTTTTCATCTTCTATCCAGATACAGTTTAAAAGGGAGAAATTGTATGAAAGCTGTTTTCTTTTGTTTGTTCTGATGGAGTTTTACTGGTGAGGAAGGTGAGAGGGCAAAAGAAGGGAAAGAGGTTTGACCAGGTGAGCTTTTTGGGGAGCAGAGTCATAGGTCATTCACACAACTTGTGGTCTTTATAATTAAGTACTATTTTTTATGAAGGTGGCTGAAAATTGAACATAAATATTTATCAGTGTGACTACTAAATACCTAACTCTTAAGAGTATGAAGTTACTATATTCAGCACATGGCATATTTGCTTCTGGTTTGTGGGGTTTTTTCCCAATCTAGACATGATCCATCATTAGCAACAGGGCAGCAAGCCTTTCAACTCCTGGAAGGCTGGATATTTGGAGGAATACCAGGTTTTAAATTTACTATCCTAAAAGCAGCATGTTGTATTTGTGATTTTAGAGCTTTGAAGCTGAGGAGGCCAGCCAGATCTATATTTACTGTCAAAGATCTCAAAGCTAGCATGACAGCCCTTCACCGTGACACCGCCGTAACGAATGGGAATTGGTTGTCCTCAGCGTTTCACCACTACCTGTTTTCAGTGCCCAGCACATTTCAGTGTGGTCAGTCTTGGCAGGATTTGAGTGCAGAGGCCACGGGCTCTGAAAGGTTTGCAAGAACCACACTCAGTACAATAAGGAAAGCAAAATTTGGTGATAGTTAAATGGCTCTGAGATTTACAGAAAAATACAAAAGAATTCAAATAACTCTTGAAGGTGAAGTTGGTATTTTCCTATGATTATTTTAAAAAAAATAATACTGAAAGTTTCTTATTTGAAAAATACAGTGGATTTTTTTTATCTTAGTCTTTGTCTAAACCACTGCTTTGGCTGTGGTATCAACGTGGCAGCTCTGTGAGAGAGAGGGTCTTAAATATTTTCTCATAAAAGGAATAATACTTTTAAAAAGCCTTGAGTAATATCTGTTTTATGCATAGTCCATGGTTCTCTCAGTATCTCACCCCTTAGTATAATCTGAAGTCCTGCTTAATGGTGTTTCACAATTTTAGTCTTGTTACTCATAGGGCAAGAGTCCAGCTTCTAGGAAAGGTGTTTAACAGATTCTAACATGTCTTGCAGAGAAAACTCAGATCAGAATCTTCTATTGCTATTTTGTTTGATTTAAGAAATTACGGCTTTAAATACTAGGTCCTAGGACAGAAGAATAAAACGTGACAAGGAACATCACTACTTTCAAAGGCAAACCAGTAAAAAAACCCAAAAAACCCTTGTAAGTATGTCAGGTTCCCTAAAAAGTAATTTGGGTCCTGTAGAGGAAACAAAACCAAAACACCCTATCTTCTTTGAGATATATAAACTATTTTCAAAGTTTAATTTGTTCTTGGCTTGATTAAAGCCATTTGTTTGTCAGCCAGAATTGTCCTCTAGCTTTTTTGGCTCACTGGTTCCTGAGGCACGTTAACCTCCAGTGGAAAGTGGCCAAGAGAAGGGAGAGCTAAAGGAGGGCCATTGAAGGACCGAACAGATTCCACTGCGGTTACATAAAGGTCTATGTTGTCCTCATCCTTTGGCATGAGAAACTGTCCTGCAACCAAAAAGCTAAGCTCAAATTCCACAGAAGTGATCTACAGCAAAGCTATGGAAACAAAACAGCTGTTCTTCATACATGTACTGAAAGTGTTGAACTATCTAACTCATTTCAGTGAACAATTTGGGGATTGGTGCATCTGAAGATCAGGTTCTTTAGAACCTGTTTATCTTTCTTTTCGTCAGCCTGTTCCCTTTGAAAATCTGTGGCCTGGTAGATTAAAACCTCACTTGCTGTGTGACAAGGGGTGTAATCTGTCTGACACAGGACAGATGAAATTTTAAGTACTTAAGCCAGAGCTAATAAGATTTAATGAAATAGCACCAGTTCTAATCTGTCCTTTAGATCAATTACACAGCATGTAATTCCTTCAGTATCCAGTGTTCATTTGAAATGGTCCATTAACAGCCATACTAAAGCACATTATGGCCTGTTTAGGGACCCAATGTGTTGGGCTGTAGGAAGAACTTAAATAGAGGTTGGAGTTCAGAGGGTGTTTCACGTATCTTTATTCAGTGACCTTTGCTTCTATATGAAAGGGTTTGGGAGGAAGAGCAACTGTCAGAGATGGCTCAACTGAAAATGTTTCCAGCAACGATGTTCCATTTTTGACTGCTGCAATTTCAACTTCCTGCTTCTTATTGCTAATCAAAGTTGATTGTGAGGTCATGCCACAGATGAAAGATGGTATTGCAAATTAGAGGGACTAGCTATCAAGCTAGATGATAGAAATCATCAGGTCTTCACATGTCTCTAGATTTGAATGCCACAAAAGTAAACTTAACCTTATGTTCTCTCTGGACGGAATCCCAAATTTAACGCATTTCTGTGTTGCTTCATCAGGAATAATACCTATTTAAGAAACCCCTGTAGGATGTACCTCTAGATCTTATTTTTGCAGGTAGTTGGATTTTTTGTGTGCAAGACTTGGGTAGACTTAAGGTGAAAGCTGTAATTACTGAATGCATAGAAAATACATTAATTGGCACCATGATGTACTGCATTATCTACATCATGCATTTATAGCTTCCTGTGATGTAAAAAGGATGTGCTTGAAACAGTAATGCACCGAGTGAGTTCAACTAGATGAGGAGTCTGCTTACCAAGAGAACTAAGGGAGCTCAAGGAGTAAACACTGATATTATATAGTTAATAATGTTCAATGAATTTGGCACAAAGCATGTCCATATTTATGTCTTCTAAAAAACCAGATTCATTAGCTTCAGGTTCTTGCTGAACCATCTCCCTCTATTACTCTGATAACTGTTGAAAATACCTTGTCCCCACAAAGATCTGGGATGCCTATGCTGTGTGAAGACTTTAACTGTGTCTTTACAATGCCTCAGCCATCAAGGGCATTAGAAAAAGAGATTTACAGTGACTTCTTTAGAGCATTGTAATGGATTTTATAGTCAGATACACTGACTTTTATTACAAAAGCATTAATGATATGTAACTAAAGATACTGAGTTCATGGGTTGCCCTAAGTAAAAACAATGGTGTTTTGGCCAAGAATATTTATTTATAAATACCCAAGGGAAGCAATATATGGCAAACTGATTTTGAAAATTGGAGAGGCACTTATTACTTTCCATAGAGCTACCATTTTCTATTGCCCATCAACAAGTATTGTCCAATTTTTAAACTCTTTGAATAAGTTTCATGTAAGAAAATACTGCAGCAATTGGAAGGCAAGTTGTGACTGCAAGTTATTTTTCATTATGTGGCGCATCATCAAATCAATTTGTATTTACACTTGAAAAGTTAATAAATTACTATGCATTTTACTGCTGACATGAGCTGCATTTCTTATTACTGTACATTTAGACACCTTGCATTTAAAATTCAAAGTTGGTGCACTGAGGAAAACCAGAAAAGCAAGGTACACATGCACTTGAAAACTCAAATTGTACCTGTTCTGAAAGGTCATCAGCCCGTTTTTGAGATGAGCACAGAACACTGCAGCAGAACACACACTGTTCTGAAGGGGACATGCTCTGTCCAGGTCAGATTCCAATGGCATTGTGACTGTCAATTCTGCGGGAAGCCTTGCCTTCCTGTCCCCATACAAAGACATACTTGCAGAATGCTTGCAGGTACCAATCCATGCAGCAACACAAGCTCTGTTCTTGTATGGTCCTGCAGAACTAGGAAGTGCTCCACAAGAAGCATTCAAACATAGATTAAAAAAAATCCCATTGAAACATTCATGGAATCATTGAACCATGGGGAAAAATGTGCCATGGAATCACAGATAGGACGTTGATGATGAAAGCGTCCCCTTTCTAGGAGTTGTGCATAGGAGCTATGTTTTAGGGATTCAAATGTGTAAGAGCACAATTGATCTGTCATCAATTGTGTTACTGTTCTAAAGAAGACTCTGAAACCAGAGAAACAGAGACTCTGAAACCAGAGAAACAGAACAGCTTCCACTTCCCAAATTGCCTCGTTAATACAAAGGACTGAAAGGTATCCCACACCCTGTGACCTGACCTATATCAATAGAGGGGCTAGATTTGCAGATGATATAAAATGTCATTGCTTCGCTGCAGCCAAGGGAGTTGTGGGAACTACAGTAATTTACACCATCTATAGTCCTGCTCTGTTGCAACTGATGATATTGCTATTGACTGGGCTTTTTTTTTTTTTCTTTATTGCTTCCAAAGTCACTTTTATCTACCCAAAGGCAATAGAAAGGGATATGAAGTGCTTAATAACTCCTGTCTATACTGTCATACTTCTACCAGAAGTCTGCGTGGCTCAGCACCTCATCATTGGAAACAGTCAATAATTGACGCTTAGAAGAATGAAATAGGAGACAGGGAAAATGTAGAATTATCCTTTCATCATATATCTCCCCCTAATTTCAAAAAGTAAGGACTTCCCAAGCCAGAGGCAATACACGCCAACCCAACCATTAGATTTAATAACTACTGTGGGCCTACATGTATCTAATCCCCTTATACCTCTGGATGTCACAACATCCTGTTGTAATAAATAGCGTGATTGCTGCGAGTCGGTATCTCTGCTCTTCATTCCATAGGACGCCCTGTAGTTCTCTTATGGTGAAAAGCCATTAATAACTGCTGCCACCTCTTTTTTTTTAAAAAATCATTCTTCGTTTGACCCCTGTCACCCTCCTTTAAAATGTATCTCAGAACTGCCACCACAGG
This sequence comes from Zapornia atra, assembly GCA_013400835.1. Lineage (NCBI taxonomy): Eukaryota > Metazoa > Chordata > Aves > Gruiformes > Rallidae > Zapornia > Zapornia atra. The sequence goes on from VZTU01013301.1 coordinate 152,554, forward strand.
ACTTGCTTTTCAAGGCCCAGCATTGTATTCCAGGCGGTGGCATGGGGCACGGGATGTTTCCAGCCAGCCGGCGGTTGCTTCTGCCATTGTAAGCACGTAACGTTTGCCATGGTGGGTTTGTGGAAGGGTGATGTAATCAATCTGCCAGACCTCCCCATATTTAAATTTCAGCCACCATCCTCCATACCAAGGGGGCTTTAACCGCTTAGCTTGCTTAATTGCAGCATGTCTCACATTCATGGATAACTTGTGAGATAGAATCCACAGTCAAGTCCACCCCTCAGTCACGAGCCCATCTATATGTTGCATCTCTTCCTTGGTGACCTGAGGTGTCATGGGCCCATGGAGCTATGGATAATTCACCCCTATGTTGCCAGTCTAGATCTACCTGAGCCACTTCAATCCTAAAAGCCTTATCCACCCGATGGTTGTTTTGATGTTCCTCCATGGCCCGATTCTTAGGTACATGGGCATCTACATGGGCGTTTCTGCCCTGTGACTCTCATGCTTTTTTTGTATCACTAGCAAACAACTTCATAAAAGTGCAAGCAAATCCTCTGTGTCGTGTATTGGTAGGGTGTTGGCATGGTGAGAACTGGTCGGGTTCTTGAACTGCTCAGCAGTATAAAACACACATTATTAGTTTTAACATGGGCTTTAGATCTCAGCCATAGTGTGTATCCACAAAGTTTGCAATTTGTGGTCAGATTTCACAGAGCATCTGAGAAAGGATCTGACACCTAGCAAGAGCTCCATGCCCCACTAATCCTGCTAGGAGGAGGCCACAGGCCCTGAATACAGGTTACAGTTATGTTACCAAGCTGGGACATGTCTCCATGCTCCTGCCTCTCTTGCACACCTCTGTGTCAGCCAAGTGAACTGTGTGAGATCTGAGTGCATAAGCTTTCTCTTCCCTGACTTCTACAAGGACAGTGGCTGCACAAGTCAAAGAGCAGCTGCTAAGCAATTCTCTGGTTTATCTGGAGCAGGCAGGGTTGGCTGTGATCTTCAGGTGGGCAACAATGCCATCATCCTCAGAAGGAATGTCGTGATACAGCCTTGGCAAATTTAGCTCCATCTCCAGGATCAGTGTTTTTTTAGGGTGAGGTGTTTCTTTGTAAATCCATGCTGAGGACTCTCTGGAGAAATGCTGCTCTTGTCAGCCGAGGTATTCTGTGGACTTAATTTCCTATTATTATCAAGCCAGCGTTTCTTGGAAGAAGTGTCACCTTTAAAGGTACCATATGCTTGCTAAAACAAATGTTCTGTGACTAATATCCAACAATATTAGGTTCATGTAAATATTTTGTCAGCAGTTCTGCATCTGACAACATTTGTACTACAGAAGTTACTCTATCTCAGATTTTTCACTGTGAAGAATGTGTATCATGAATGTAGCCGCCCCTCTCTTTTTTGATCAATAAATCTTCATGACTCATGTATATGTGCCTGTAACTGAGCACTCAGTGGTAATGATTCTTCAACCTATATCTTGCTTTGTTTTGTTTGGGCTGTCTGTAATTAGGTAGTGCAGCTGGGCACCTGAGTGAGTTAGACTTGCCTTTGCATCGTGACAGGTTAGCTGGAGTTTAAAACAAGAAAATAAGGACTGAGGAATTTTATTCTCTGAAATGTTGGAGTAAAACCAAACACACACACACAGAGAAAACCCCACCTAATGATAGAATTTATGCACCATTCCTAACCTGTGAACAAATCCAAGAATTCCTTTGAGTGGCTAAAACCAACTGTAAGCCTACCCACCAGCAAAAGCCCCTCAGTCCTTTTCATGTAAATTTAGCACAACATTTTTTTGGACTGTGTTGTTATTATGAGCTCACTTTTATCACTTAGCCATATTCTGTGAATTTACCTTTTAGGTTGTTCCCACCTTCTTCTATCATCTTATTTCCCTAATGTAATTGTATAACTTCTTTTTTTTTTCTAGATGTGTTACTAGTATAGATGACCTGCTTGAAAAAAGGAGCCTTTCTAATTAACAAATACGTTGTTAATAAAAAATAACGCTGTTTACAAAACTTAGGGTAAAGCTGTAACCACTAAAGTGCTGTGACATTCATTAGACCAGGAATTCAATTTTTAAGAATCTATTTCTTGTTTTAGAAAAGCCAAGCAGAACTTGCTAATGGCCCTTATTTTGCTGATGATGGAGCAAGATACCACCCACCTTGGGTGGGCCCAGATGGCACAAGAAGTTCTTGAAGAAAAGATTGTGGTTTAGCGTTGTAACTTGGAGTTAGGGAACAGGAGGATAAGGCATATCAGGATTCCCTTGAACTTGAAAAGTGGGAATTAAATGTGAGAGACTGAGCTGCAGTGTCCAATCTGGAAAGCGTGAACCAACATGCAGCAAGTTGCTAAGTGATCAGGCCCTGGGTTCTTTACATGAATAGCTCAGCTTTAATAAAGAGATTTTAATCAGGATTCAGGACAGATTTTTCTGCTTTTGCAATTTATTACAGTGAAATCTGTCTAATCTGTTGACAGAGCTCCAAAGCACACACAGGTTGGTTCTGTGGTTTGTCAGCCGTGAAGCATTTGCCAAAAGCTATTGCAATGCTCAGTGCACTTCAAGCTCTGGCATTCTGTGCAGAAAATGGTGCCACCTATCAGCAAGAAGGAGGAAATTAAACAACAAAATTATCTGTTTAAATTGAAGAAACTCTTATTTTCATTGCAAGGCTGATGGTTATGTATTAAAAAGCAATTAGCAAGATGTTCAGCCTGTTCAGCATGATTCTGGGTAAATGAGGTGCTGACCTGGCTGGCCGGGCTCATGCTGAGAGAGGAGGTCTAGGCTGGGCAAACACTGCATGTCCTCATCTTGCTGGCCAAAGGGCAGAGAGTTATGAGAAGAAAATCTGCATCAAGGGTGGAGAAATGCAAGTCAAGCAGATCAGATGAGGTCCAACTCATTAAAGGTAAGTAGTTACCTATTTTTGTGAATCTGAACCTAAATAACTTTGGATGCAGCCTCTCTCTTTTTGCGTGGTCACCTTTGGGATTGGAGTGTAGGCTCTGTAAGTGATGTGGGTATTTTGAAAATGCTTTTCTCCTTCAGAAAGGTACATTTTGAATTATTCTGTTGGAGTTTTTGTGTAAAATACTCACAGTACATCCTAGGATGTCCAAGCCATGTGTTTCCCTCACAGTCTCAAGCTATCATAATACTGAGCCTCAGCATACTGCATTGTGCCACCTCCTCTTTCTGAACAGAAATGAACTTCAAAGCTTCAGCAGGCTCCTAAGGGGAAGTGAGGGATTTGTGTTGTGTTCAGCCTTATCAGAAAAAAGTCAGGACATTTTTCATCACTTAGGAGCCTGCTTTATGTTTTGATCCTGGAGCCAAAGCTCCTTTCTTAAGTCTGAAACAGTTACAGAGACCTTTTTTGTTATCAGTCAGGCCAGAGTGACGTACAGCTGTTCTCCTTTATACCAGTGCTTCACTGGATTTAGCAGAAAGGAACTCTGTGTAACTATCAGACCTGTTTAAAACCTTACAAAGGTTCTTGAAGTACTTTCTTAACTTCTTTGTCTGAGCGCAAGGCAAAACAGTGTGTTTTCAGGTTGTGCCTTTCCCCCCCTTTCTTTTCCTTTTGAAATACATTGATAAATGTGGACAAAAGTTTAGTCTGAGGTAAATGTCCACACCTTTACCATGCCTCACATTCTTCTGTACATCAGCAGAGGATTCATCCCAAACAAGTGGAAAAATGGTGGTTGCTTAAAAAAAACAAGGTTCCTAATTAGTTCATTTGTGCCAGGCCTGAAAATTTGGAGGTCTGAGGTGTTTATTGTACTCACAAGGACCGGAAGATACTGAGCAAACTTGGCAACTCAAAGCACTGAGGAAAAAGATAAAACACAGGGTTTAGGTTTGTTTCGCTTTTGTGATCATGAGAGTCAAAGAATTGTTGAAGCAACAGCATAGAAAGTAAGCTGGTGCTTATAATTTAATTATTTTTTATAATGTACAGTCCAGTTCCTTTAAGCATTTCAAGGTAAGAATTAAAATCTGAAGAGTGAGGCGCAAAAATAAACCCTCAGAAGCTTATCACAGGATCTGCAGAAATTTCTAAGGACTGAAGTGCCTCTCACTGTTAAATATCTGAATGTGTCACAGACACTTACAAACCTGTTCCTGCAGCTTCCTTGTATCCTCCCCCTCACAAAGAAAAGAACTGCAGTACAGGGAGGATAAAGACTGAATTTACCCTAGCTGGTCTTAAGCACTTACTGAGGAACATGTCAGGCTTCTCAGCATTCATGGCCCTTTTTCCTCTTTCCTTCTACCTTTCCAAAATTTGAGTTCAGGGTCTAAAGCCACCAAGTCAAAAAGCCTGGGTGGCGTGGTTCACCAGCTGAAGTCAGTAACAAAACAGGGGTGAACATCATGTCTTGAATGATGCAATGCAAAGATGGGCTTCCTCCTTTATTCATACATGCATGTAAAAGGGGCTTGTGATCTTCAGTGGAGTTGTTGGGTTTAATGCTGAGCTACATTAAGGGAAATGAGATGTAACTGAATGCAACGTGGTGGGTGAGAATTTGCCCCCTCAGACCCACAATTAAGCATAATGGTAACTTGCTGACCTCCAGAACAGCTGCTCCACATTTACACAGTATATTTATCTCAGGTCCCTTCCACTTCAGTGGTGGTGTTCTTCAAGCAGCATGTTATCAAATCCCCCTCCAAAAATAAGTGCCATCTAGGGAGAGTGGGTTTTTCATGAGCAGCTTTGGTTTTATCTTGAGGTAGAAGTCAGCAGATGCTTCTTTGGATGATGGTTCTAAATCAGTTTTTATGATTCTATTTCTAGCATCATTACTCCAGATTTCTAGCCTTGCTTTTCACCATCCACAGCAGTTTCTCTGTCCTACAATAAATTCAAATCACACTCTTTTATTTCCAGCCCTCCAATCTGAAATGCTCAAGATAAAAACTTCACAAAGATTAGCACTGCAATTTAAACAAAGGGCAGAAAAAATACTCCACCAAAAGGAGGGAGGTTTCCAGATCTACTTAATGATTTACTTTTCTATCCCTGTAAGCGTGCAGCTCTCACAGGTAAGAAGATAAATCTAAGACTGGACAAGGAAAAAGTTTGCCCTAAAGAAGGCTCTATGCCCTGAGATGTCTGGTTTATGGAATGACATGGGGAAAGAGCTTAACCATAAAAAATATGTATTGTTTTTCCATCTGGAGAAAAGTGTTTTTCCTACCTCAAATTCTCCTTCTGTTTTGTCTTCATATACTTTCCCTGTTTCTACTGCATGGTGAGCTGGAGTGAGCTCATGTTCTGCTTCCTTGTGAGTCTCAGATACCAGGTCTATTAAAGGAATGGTGCCATGCTCCTAACAAGGGCAAAGCCAGACTGCTTCACCAAGCTTTTCTGGAGGTGAAAGTGAGCTGGTGGACGATAGGATATGTGATGCACACTAAATATATTCCACAGGGAAAAAAGCTCGAGGGAATATACACATGGAGTGGGGCCCCATGTGTTTTAGTCACTGTACTTGGAAAGAATACCGGGTATGAGCATACTGTAGAGCTAGAGGCACACAAGGGCTGAATTTTCCATGGGATTTATGCTGTACTGTGTGTATTATTAAGAAAAATCATCTGAAATTTCTGAAAAATCATCATCATTGTTCTCCTCCTCACTAATGTGCTGATGAAATCTGATTCCAATATAAGGATCTGATTTACTCTGTATGTATATAGCACTGTGACAACATCATCGAGCTTTCATGTCACAAAAGCATATAGGAGGCAAACAGTAGAAGAATATGAGCACTATCATAACAGTGGAAAAGAAGAGGTAAAGACTGAATGGATTTACAATATTTGCAATGTCTTTTTACAATCTACACCTCCACCAACCCCTCCAAGGTGAGAATCTTGCTGCCAGAACTAAGAAGTACTGTTCTACTGATGCTTTGTTGTACCTTATCACATAGAACAAGTGGTCTCCAAAAGCTTTCTTACATGAAGGCAATGAAGTACCTCTAATCCCTGCCGTGTAGTGCAGGTTTATAGAAGGCCAAAGAGGCCTCTCTCACTTTGGCTTGGATGGCATTTATGGTCTGCAAGCAGCTCGTGGATAGGAAAAGGCAGCATGCTGTTCTCTGCAGGGTGTACAATCTGAAACAATTTTATCAGAACTGCTAGATAGAAATCTTAATAAGCTGGAGTTAAACAACTGCGTGGTTTTATCTTGGAGGCAAAAAAAAAAAAAAAAAGAAATAGTACATTTAAAATTCACCATATGCACAGTAACTTGCAGTTAGTAATTAAATACTCACAACTTTTCACAGTACCAGGCAGAGCATATTGGCTTAGGTTGACCTGGTTGTCGAGTGTGAACCAAAATGATTTCTAACAGCAATCAAATACATTTTGAAACGTGCTCATAAAAATGCTAGCTCAGAGGCTCAAAGCAATAATGATTCATGCATTAGCAAATGAACCTGTTCTCTGCAAGCTAGCCCCTGAAATGTAATAAGGGATCAGTCCAAGGAAAGAAAGTGTATTTATTAAGATCTGAGAGGTAATATTTTGAGATGGGAGTTTGGGGTGACATCTATTCAACATCAGCGGAATAGCTACAGATTGAGGTGCTGAACTGTACTCTGGGAGCCAGGCTCTGTCATGGATGCCTTTATCAAATCTATATCTACCAAGGAATTTAGGGAATGTGATTGCCAGAAGTCCCTCTGTCCCTGGGTGGTGCCCAAGGTAGCCCTTTACTCCACATATGAGCAAGGCTGGGACCCACGTAGAGAAGGCGAAAACTGCTATCCTCTCTCTCCTGTGCTGTGAGGATGCCTGTTGGCTGAACCACTCAGGTGAGGTGGGAAGGGCCTGCATCTCTGAGTCCGAGCAGTTTTCAGATAAATAACAGATCTACTTTCCACTACGACTGCTGAATATGTCTAAAAACAGACTCTAAAGCAATTCTGATTAAAAACAAAAAGCCAAACAAAACAGTCTTCCCTAGGAGCCTAACAACCTGAGCAGCAGCCAGACACTTTCTTCTTGTGACCATGAAATGGGGTCAGATTCTCCCTCCTGTTATGTCCCATCAGGGCACTCCCTGTGCTAGTCCTGGGGCTCAGGGTGGGCCCCGGGACCTGAGCTCTGAGGCTGGGTGAGCCACAGAGACATAGGGTCTCAGTGGCCACTGGGCTGGGCTCTTCCATCCTTTGTTCCTCTCCAGGGTGGAAATCCGAAGTACATGGGAACAAGCAGTATGGAGAGAAAGCCAGTAAGGACTTGGGTATTTTATGGGAGTTGAGAAATCTTCTTAAATAAATATCTGTACAGAAAACCCACTCTGTGAATGAGAGACTATAGTCCATTTTATCCCACTGGTTTTAATTTGTTGCCGGAGGCCACTCAGCTAACTGGCATTTAGTAAATCGAGGGATGAAGGGGACGACAATGCAGCTTGCAGACTTCAGAGAGCTGTGACCTTTCCAAGAACAACGTATAAAATCTGCCGATCTCACTTATGACTAGCAACCAAATCTGGGCGCCGCAGGCAGAAACCAGCAGCCCCACCACTGCTGCCATCTGCAGAACCAATACCTCAGTGAACTCAGCGGCTGGCGTCTGCCTGCTCTGGGGCTGTGAGGGAGGCCATAGCTTGAAGCTTGGAGAAGCACAAGCGCACAGAAACCAGGACTCAAGCAAGAGGCTTCTGGGCCTTTCTTCTCATGATGTGGGCAGGGTGGTACTGTGCAGCCCCTCAACCTGTCCCCAGAGAAAGTATGAGCTGGCTGGGGGCAGAGCTGGCTGCCCAGTCACAGTGTCCCGGTAAGGGATGGCCAGGATGGCTGCCCTTCTCCAAGTG